>RJWM01020605.1:0-36714 GCA_004363535.1 Dasyprocta punctata | reverse complement strand
TCATATGATTAAATCAATCTTGCATGTCTATATCTGTTAATGTAAGAAACCATTTTAAAGATAACGATGCGCAAATTGCAACCATTGTCAAGCTTCTATCTTCCGGTTTTGTAAACCTGCAATGTTGTGTATTTACTCTAGTTGTTTGCTTGTCTCTTTTGCTTGTTGTTTTTACTATATATGTCGTTTTTTTTTTGTTGTTGTTGTTGTAGTTTTTGTTTGTTTTGTTTTTGTTCGCTCAAATAAAATTAAAATAAATAAATAAATAAATAAATAAAAATAAAATTATATTCAGTGGTTAACGGATTCTCAACATGAACTTGTGGCCAGAGTAGCTTATTAAATGCATCTAAAATTAGATGCATTCATGTGAAGAGGTTTAAGATGTTCCTTAAGTCAGCTTTCAGAATTACCTTTTGAAGTTGAATGCCTTGTATTTATGTAATCTATTTTTTGTTTGTTTGTTTGTTTTTTGAAAGATATTGTAAGGATAAGAAACTGAGCCAAAGAGCTGAATAAGTTCAGCTGATGAGAGGCAGAGTATGGGTCAGAAGTGCGGAAGTTTGGCCCCGAACCTTCACTCACAATCACCACACTGCATTGTAAGCCTAAGCATGAATCTTTGGTCTGTGATCGGTTTCTCCATGCTGAATGTTCTGCAAAAGAAACTTGAGAAACAGAAAAGAGCTGGTTAGAAGATGTCAGTTTCAAAGTTGCATTCTAATAAAGGACAACAAAAAAAAGCGGTTTGACACTGAAACATTCACCTAGTCGGCATACTGAGACATACTTATTTCTTGAAATTCCTTTTCTATTATTTTAGTGTTTTGTAGTAAACACTACCTCTGCAGATGAAAGATTTTTTTTAAACATGTCATTATAATAAGGAGGGAAACCGGTTGCATTGATCTCAATGATTTCTCTACCTTTACAGCATATGTGCAGTGCACAATGGACCTCCATTATCAGCAATTTATTGTTAATCCTCTGTTGGTGCTTTATTCATACAATTCTAACATTATGCTAACACTGATACTATTAATATCAACATTATGTTGCTATTTGCAAGCATAATTTTTATTGCAGTGAAATTTAAGCAGTATTTTCTTAAGTAAACAGTTTTCAAATATTAAAAAAATGCATTCTGTACTAACAGTAAAATGCCACATACAAATTGTATTGTTTCCTTGCTGAGTTTGTAAAGAGAATTTATTTTTGCTATGGAATTAAAGTAAATGAGATAGATGAAATTTATAAGAAATAGTAAGGATATTAAGCAAATCAGTATTTATGAATGTGTCATAGAGACAAGTAACCAAGTAGCAGGTCAGCTACAGTCAGAATTAATCAGACATGTTAAATGAAGATAGCAGGTTGGTAACCTATAAAATATGTCAAAGTTAGTAATCTATAAGCATGCTAAATGTAGGTTGTATACATAGAACATATAATGGGATAAGCAAAAATGTATCTATAACATAGGGAGGAATGAAAAGATAAAGTTATAATCATGCCAACTCTAGGTTGAGAAACATTCCCTCCAAACAGGAAAACGTCTTTTAAAATTTGTGATAGGACATGTTTGGCCACATACAAGCTCCACTCTTGTTCCAAAAATAAAGCCCCTGGCTGTTCAGCAAGTTAATTAGCAACCGAAACTGTGCCAAATGTTCGTGGCTCTGCTTTCCTCCGATAGTCACATGTCAGCCAATGGCCCTTTCCTTCAGTGGACTCCCCTGCTCCGACCTCCACACTAGTTCCTATTGTTACAGGCAGCTGAGTTCTCCTTAGAAATACTATAGGCAGTCAGACAGGGTTAGGTTCCCGAAGATGCCAGTGCAGAAGCCCAGATACCTTGCAACTGTGGGGAGACAGACACCTCCTGCTGTGGGCCAGGCCTCAAGACAAAGAACAAACAAATGCACCCATATCCTAAGAATTGATAATCTAAATAGTTCTCTATCACCCTGAGAAAGTCACGCTTCCCCATTTGTCCCTGATCTAATTAATTTTACCTGAGCAGTTAATCGTACTGGTTAACCGTAGTTATGTCCCACCGTATGCTCACCTTGCAAGTCCCCAGCTTTTCCTCATTGTGGACCCATCTCATCTGGTGGTTTTACTCTATAAAAGTTCCTAGAAAAGACAGTCTTTGGCAACCCACTCGGGACTCCTTCTGTCCCTCAGACAGAAGCTTTCTTTCTCTCAATAAATATATTCTGCTCTTAACCACCGTTGTTCATAAAATTCATTCTTCGATTTTTAGAGAACACGAACTCCTACTGGATGTATAGTAGGCTGGTTTCATCCCCCTGTGTCACTATAACCTTCCTTGCTGATGAACAAAGAAGCTTTACGGGGCAGTCAGCGCAGTAAGAGGACGTATGAGACTGTAGACGCTGGGGTTCCACTAGCTTGCACTCTACCTTACTTAGTACGTATTAACTAGCCTGATTTTTTCATCATTGTATTTCTTCAATCTTTTGTACAATTTTTATTTTTTGCCTTCCCATAAGACAGTAAGAATCTATTAACACAGTACAAAAGTTGATGTATTAGGTAGGGCTTTCAAAAAAAAAAAAAAAAAAAACACCCTCAGAATCAATAGGCAATGTACAGATACATACAGATATGCGTATATATATATGGAATTGGCTCACAAGAACATTATTATGGAGCTGAGAAGTCCTTTACTCTACTCGCAATAAGCTAGAGCCCCAGGAAAGCTGATAGTATAACTTAGTCCACGTTCAAAGACCTGAAAACTAGGGAAGCTGATGATGTAAGTCTTATTCCAAGGACAGGAGAATGTTACAAGAAATCCCAGCTCTAGTAGTGAGTCAAAAATATCAATAAATAAAACAAAGGGAGCCAAATTCCTCCTTTCTTCATGCTTTTGTTCTATATCCAAATCCTCAACAGACTGGATGATACCAATCTCACTGCAATGGGAAATCTACTCTACTGGACCATAGATTCAAATGCTAATTGAATCCAGAAAAAACACTTCCCCAGATACATGCAGAAACAATGCTGCATCTGGGTAGCCTGTGACCCGCACAACTTGACACACAAAACCAACCACCATAATAAAAGTACAATGCTATCTGAAGATGCAAAACTCCTAATCATCCAAATGATTGGCATTGACCTACTAGTATAAATTGAAGAAAAAAAAGATACAAATAACATAAATTGTCTCAATTGTTTAAGTTTTAGGAATAAAAAAGGAAAAATGAGTGAGAATAAAAAGGCACAAACAAATTATTACAAATCAAAAGTGTCATTATGTTTTAGAGCTTTATTTCTTTCTTAAAAGTTCCAAAAGTTTTAACTTCCATTTTCAAATATTTTAATAAAAACTTTGAACATTTGCCTAAACCAGCAACAGAAATTCTCTTATTTTTCAACAAATGAACATTCATTTGAAACAAACCAAATGTCCTACATCTAATACCTTTTTTTTTTTTTTTGGTACGAGAGATCGAACTCACAACATTATGCTGCCAGGCAGGTGCTTACATCACTAAGCTAAATCCCCGGCCCTATTTTTTGAGACAGGGTCTCACTATGCAGTTCAGGCTGAACTTGAGCTCCCTTTGTAGCCCAAGCCAGTCTCAAACTCACAAGGATCCTCTTGCCTCAGCCTCCCGAGGTGTGTGCCACCATGCCCAGCTTCTAATATCATTTTGAATTCCATGGGAAATTTTATTATTTTTCATACCTGACCCTACTTCTAAATCTGTGATATTAACTCACTAGCTGCATGGAGAACCTGTGATTTTGGATTATTAGGGAATTAATTCAATTGAAATGTAAACATTCTTGGTAGTTACTTGCTTTCACTAACCTTTCAATCTATTTGCATCTTACTTACACCTTACTTGCATCTACTTATATATATGACATGCTAAAAAGAAAGGATATGTGAAATGGAATTTCAATGAGTATTCTAAGCATGGAAAAGTAAAACCAACTAAATGTTAAACATCTAAACAAATATCTAGCCTTGTAGATATCCAGCCCCTGAATATTGGCAATGACCTCTCCATGTAAGCCAGAAAGTAATGAATGTAATGTAGTCCCTCTGGCTCTCCTCCTATATTTTATTAGCCACTTCAATCCTACCAACAGATGCAAGTGGACAGATTAAAAAAAGAAAAGGATCTCAACACACACTGAAAATTAAAGGGTTTTTGTTTTTGTTTTTGTATTTGCTTTTTTAACGAGAAGGGAATAGGCCAAAAAATGACTCTGGTGGACAAATTATCCCATGACAAAAAATCCCAGGAATAATAGATGGGTAAAGAAAGATATAGATGAGTCAAGAGAAGATTTAGGATAAATTGAAATATTCATTAATGCAATCTCATAATGCTGTCTCCTTAAGTAACTTTAACATGGGCTTAGATTTCTTTAAAAACATTTTTCCAGTTTGTAGGCTTTCATTTTGGAAGTGACATCATACATTACCTCAACTGTACCCCCGCCACACAATGAAACAGTTAAAATTAGCACTGTCCTTCAGTTCAGGTTCTCAGGATAGCTATTCTTTTCTTTTTATATTTAGTCTCTATTTACTATCCCTCTATAATCGTTGGATGCACTCATATCTCCTCAGCCCATTTTAAAATGTATTTTTCAGACACAAATGTATTCAGTTTTTGAATCCTCCCTTACAAAAATAGTTGTTCTGATTTTTGAATAAATTTTACAGTCATTTTCAGTATCATTCACCAGTTTGAAGCTCCTTAATTACACTCCCAATATTTAGAACCAAATATAGCATTGCTTATGAAGATTTGTAAAACAGATGCATGATTTTTCTTGATTTAGAACAAAGTTCACTGAGAAATAACTTGATGTGTGTTGTAAGATTTTGCCTTTCCAAATTTCTAAACTGTGGTCCTAAGGAGACAGAGCATCCAGAAAAAAAAAGCACAGAAAAAAATAGGGCAACTTCATTCCAACCCTCTGTATTCAGTCTCAGGAAGGGTAGGGGTTGAGTGAGTCGCTGTATTCATATGTCCTGGGAACCTCAACTTCTTTGCTAGTCTGCAGGAATATATAACTCCACTTCCTTTTTAGTACACTGAGTCATACAGAGGTTATTCAGTGTGACCCTCCCAACTCATGACAGTTGTGCAAAACATTCCACAGTGGTGTGATCTGTTTAGAGAAGTTATTTCTTCAATGTTAGGTTCACCACAGTCTACATAATGACCGCTTCCTACTCTCAAATGAGCCAGTCAAGGGATCACTTTTTTTTTTTTTTTTTTTTTTTTTTTTTTTTTTTTTTTTTTTTTTTTTTTTTTTTTTTTTTTTTTTTTTTTTTTTTTTTTTTTTTTTTTGCGGCACCGGGGATTGAACTCACAACCTCACGCCTGCCAGGGCAGGCACTTAAACCACTGAGCCAAACTCCCGGCCCTGGTTTTTTTGAGGCAGGGTCGCACTATGTAGCTCAGGCAGGCCTTGCGCTCGCGTTGTAGCCCAAGCCAGCCTCGAACTCACAACGCTCCTCCTACCTCAGCCTCCCAAGTGCTGGGATTAAAGGCGTGCGCCACCACGCCCGGCAGGATCACTTTTTAAGACTTAGGAATGAGAGAACATAGCCACCTAAAGCATCCCACTGTTCATTTCTACATAAATTCTTGGATTTTCACATAGAAAAAGATGTTATAACTGAAGTCAAATTTTCTCAGTCTATACCCATGTGACATCAAAGTTCAACTTTCTCCCCAGACCAGTCTCTAGAACGACTTACAATTAGTTGTTGATATGTACTGAATCTACTTTAAAGTGCATAGAAATCATGTTAAATGGATATTCTATTTTAATATCCAAGAGGTGTACCCAAAATTCTGTATTTCAGCAAGTTCCCAAGTGAGGCCAGTGCTGCTGGTCTGCAGAGCACATTCTGAGTAACAGGTGCTAAGGATTTATATATAATTTTGGTTCTTTCTAAAGCTGTGAAAACTCAAGAAATGGAGAGCAGAGGGTAAATTGCTGATGTTACTACGAGTTACCCTCAGAAGAGCATGACATAGGTTGATACTAAGCTTTTAACAAAGGATCTAGAATTAGAGAGAGTCGTGAGCAATCCTTGAGACCTGAAGCAATTAATAAGAGATTATAGACTGAATCTTTATCACAGGAGAATCACAACTGAGGAGCTGACATCACACATTACCTCAACTGTACCCTGGCCACACAATGAAACAGTTAAAATTAGCACTCTCCCTGGTTCAGGATCTCAGGACAGCTATTCTTTCCTTTTTATATTTAGTCTCTGTTTACTATCCCTCTATAATTTATTATCCCTCTATAATTCTCACAGGAGAATCAAAGTCACTAGCAGCACAGATGCTACTACCTGTAGCAGCCATTTGAGGAAGATCCTCAGAATTCTATGTGGGAAACCACCAAAGAGATTGACCACAAGAAAGGGGCACTTAAAGTTTCGGGGGTGCTAATTTCTCAGAAACACCGACTTCTTCCTAATGTATGTTGCTCTCAAGAATAAGGAGATTGCTGTATCGCAGCTTCTCGAAGTAGAGCGAATAATGTTTTTATTACAGGGATGAATAGTCTTCTGGCAAATGTTTATTGGAACGGAAGTCAAAAAATTTTAGTGAAGTGGGGAGTTTTCAAGACAATATTGAAGAATCTCGAGAAGTCCTCAGCCTTCAGCTTCTTTATTAGAAAGCACAACCCTTAAACAATCATGACATCAAACACTAATTGAATTCCACTTAGTTGACCTGCCTCCGCTATGCGTCTGTTTTATGACTGTTTAGTTATTGTTCTGTTCATTCAGCCTGAAATTCCAAATTCAGCTTCTGACCATGTTTTGAGGACCTATTAGTTAACTTGTACCTGTTGCCCACTCTTCCCCTAACTAAAACTGCTATCTAGGAACCATCAGCAGATTGCATTGCTGGCAAACTGTGAGGCTATTGCTAAATTAGCAATATAAATCTTGTTTAAAGTATACCTGAATTCTGAGCCCATGGGAACCCCACTTGTCAACTCTGCCCTAAAGAATTATTGTCCATGTATCATTCCCTTCTCTAGTTTGCCATTTAGTCATCCATTTTAGCAATCCTATGCTAATACCAGTATGTTGAGACTTATTCACAAGCATTTTGAGAAATGCTTTATCAAAAGCATTGTTAAAATCAAGATAAATTATGTCTTTTCACAAATTAACTTAGTTACTTTATCAAAAAATTCAGATTAGTCTGACATGATTTATTTTTAGAGAATTTAGGCTAACACCTGCTCAACAACTCAGATAATTGATTCCATTATTTTAGAAGAGATTTAACAGAGTAGCTCAGTTTAGAAAATGTTCAAAACAATGGACCAATTGCCTTCTCTCCATTAAGAGTCTAGAAAAATCAGAGCAAAACAATTAAATGCATGAGAGAATATGCTTTTCTAAATATTCAATAATTATCATCTTTAGCAACCATAGGTGATGGTATTACATCTCAGATACTTAGAACAACTGGAAAATTGCTCATTCTTCTAGCGAAGAGATGTTAATGGAAGAGGAGGATTTTTTTTTTCTATATATCTGTGAGTCATTCATAAGACTAGACTCACTGGGCAATTTTGTAAAATCTCTTCTATACTTGGTTCTTAAGAGTGAGGATGTGGAGAGTGGAGTTAAAATTATTTATGAGTAAATAATTTATGAGTCAATTTGCATATGTTTCTGAGACGATGGTTTGGTTATGACTTCATACTGGGGCACTTTTGGCTACACGAGACAGAAACATAGTGCTACTTGGTAAGAAATTTCTTGATTAAAATGCTACTGTATAGAAAGAATAGGAGAACCTCAAAGATGACCAGAACCACGGTATCCAGGAGAACCCATACGAACATTTCTAGGATTTTACTTTGCTTGAAGATTAATCATGTTCTTTCAGTCAGGCTCCTTCTACATAGATGGAGCCAAGGTTCTTTTTACCTCTCAGACTTATTAACAGCTCACTATAACTGTAGCAGGAATTGTTACTATTTCCAGGTTTTAAAAATTATGAAGGTATTTACAGGTCTAGTTTTTGCTGTTGTTGTTTTTGAGGTGCTGGGAATTAAAATCAGAGTCTCACACTTGCTAGACAAGCACTATACCACCCAACTATGTTGGGTCTACCGTGAATCAGTTTTTAGCCAATATTGTTGAAGGAAAGGATACACAGAAAACTTAGTAAATGAAGATGTGTTTGCACAAATTCTCCTCATATCAAAAGCTGAATCACAGAGTAATTTTCAGTAAAAAAAAAAAAATGATTCCCTTTCCTCTACATTTCACACAAACAAGTCATCAGTAACAGAAGTTACAAATAATTTCCACTGTCCATAGCAGAAATATACATGTTCTAACTTAATCATGATAAATGTAGAATTTTTATAAACACATTAATGCAGTTCCCTTTCCAAGCTTTGGGTAATACTTAGAACAAATTTTCAGTTTAAAGTGGCAGAAAAACATGCTTTACCCTTTGTCCCTCTCCCTAAAGCTCATTGAAAAGTGAAAATAAATTTGACATTAAAGAGCACAGAAAGTCAAAGTTAGTATCATCAGTGTTAAAGTCCCTTCACCAGTGTCTGACAGCTAGCAAGGAGATGAGAGTTTTGACCACTGGAAACAGACCTGAAAAAGCCATGTAGCTTGAGGGGCTGTCAGTGAGGTCAAGGCAGTTCGCCCAGATGACAGAAACTTCAGTCTGGGACAGTATGGCAGAGTGTGGTAGTGAGAATGAAACTACAAGAGTCATAACTGAAGATAGATAGAGAGACAAGCAGACAGACTGACAGAAATCTCAAACCTCTTTCCCACCCCTAGTGGAGAGTGCAAGCAACAGAGTTTTCTATAAGTAAATGCATGGAAAGCTCATCTTTAAGAAACGAAAACATAAACAGGGAAGAGTCAGGATTTCTTATCAGGCAGGTGGTATAAGATGAAAATCTAGCTGATGCTTACATTTTAGAAGAAAACAACATTGCAATACCAACAACCCAGGTAATTAACCTAGTTATGAATTTTACACACAGAGACAGTGACAGTTGAGCTTGTTAACTTGAGATTAGGGGATTCTAGGAGATGTGACTGAATCATGAGGATGCTCTGTTCATCCACAGAGTAACCCACTAGTGTTCACAGCTCTGTGTGACATTAGAGGAGGAGGTCCAGCTAGAGAAGCTGGGTCTCTGGGACTGTGTTTTGCAGGGATATCTCTCTGTGGTACTGTACCCCTGGGCTTTACTTCCTTTGCTCCACAATTATGTTCCTGCCTTTGAATCAGTTAACCAGTGGCTGAAACTATTGAAAACATAAGCCAAATAAACCTCTCCTCCTTTGTGTTAGCAACAGGATAGCTGACTGATACAGAGGTACTGCAACAAACCTTAGAAGAAATGTGTAGAAATTATGCACAATTTCATTCCTCAGAATTTACGAACAACTACAGATGATCAGAAACAGGACAAAAACCACAAAGGAGAAATAACTAGATAAGTAATTATTTTTAAATTTTTCTATGAAAGCAGAGATAATTCAGGAAAGAGAAGAGTTTAAATAAAACTCTAATCAGTATACTCAAGAGGCCTAAGTATTTAATTCACAAAATAAAAACTATATATGATTATAAGGAGTAAGTGAAGAATGAAAAATAAGCATTCAAATAGTTTAAAATATGTCTATGAAATAAAATGGCAATAAGCTTTATAAAACCTAATGCAATTTTAAAAACCCCAAATGTTCGAAAAATATAAGCTATTTTTATGCATAGTCAAAAATGATGTAAAAACTGTTTGTTGATTTTGAACATTCACACTCAACTCATGAAGATAACATGAAAATTTAACTTACAAATTTACAGAATGTAAGTGTTAGCATACTTTACAATGTAAAAAAGTCAATAAATAAAATTATACCTGACAACAAGATGAACAGGAAATACGATGAGAAAAATAGTAAAAATCAGCACCTCCTGTGAAATGACATCATTTGTCAGTTGAAAATACAGTCATTTATAGAAAAGTAAGCTAGAAAATATTTAAAATAATAATTTAAGTATCGAGTACGTCAAGAAGAAGGATTTAGGTCAAGATGGTAAGAGGTAAATTTTTATATTTTTCAAAATAAGATGTGATTACCATATTAGTGTCTGATTAAATTCAGATGTGATAGCATAAATATATTATCTAAAGTTGTAAAGGCAGCAACTAAAAAGCATATGACATAAATGGTAAAAAAAAAAAAAAACTGTTGCCTCTGGGGAAGGAAAATGAGATCAGGTAGCATAAACCAAGAGACTGGTCCTTTTTATCAAAAACCATTCGTGTTTTACTTGAGGATATTTTGATATGTGTCCATATTTATTTGGATTTAAAGTAATTACAGGTAATTAATTTTATAGAAATTTAACTTTAAATGCATTTATGTGTTCAATTTGATACCCAATTCACTTAGGATTTGGAGTAAGAAAGTGATATACTTCAATCAATCTTTAAGACATCAATGGAAAAAACAAATCAATGTCAAAAATCCAGGGAGAAAATTATATGTCATAATTTTCTAAAGTACAAAAATTTGTGAATTCTGGGTCTTTGGAAATACTCAGAAATATGTGATTATATATAATTTTAGAGTATTTCAAAAAAGAGAGACTTATCATATTCAATATTGGGTACCTATAAAGCTGACTACTGAGGAAGCAATAGCCAGGTAAAAATGGAGCTGGGCAAAGATTTATGACCTAAATATAAAACTACAGTTAATTCAAAGAATATTATTCTGGAGACATACATGTGAGTGGAGCCACCCTAACTCAAGGCCCTCATATTCATAGGTGCAATACTCCTTCTCACCTTTGATATCAAAATGCCTCTTCTTTTGACCAACCACAACCTTACTTCCATTCCCCCCCCCCATCTATTCACATGTCCAAGCCTATGTTCGAGGTCAGGCTGTCAGAAAGACTGTCTTCTATGATGGCATTATAGTTTCTCTGTGCATAAGAACCTCCAGTAGAATTGCACTTCAGCCTCTCTTTGCTAATTCTTCTTCTGGGTAACTTGCTAGACTTTGAAAGCAGTGTTAATCTGATTTCCATTGTTGTAAAATAAGAAAATTTCTTTTAAAAAGAGAGTATCTTGAACAAAGTCAATAAAAAAGATAACTTCATTTCTATTCAACTCCTTTTCAAGATTATTTTCCCAAAGTTTCTCCAGGCCACTTTGTTGCAGTCTTATATCTAGGTCACCCCTTTTCCAAAGCCTCTTCTGCACTAATATTTTCTTATTCGGCCCTTGGCCCTGCCTCATAAAATTAGTATGCTATCTTTTGTTTTTGTTTTCCCCAGTGGCTGATGATTCTCATTATCACACTGACTGATAACATGTATTTTAAATGACCAAATAATATCATCATAAGAAGCACAAAATGCAACAGGGCGTGGTAGCTCATGCCTTTAATCCCAGCACTCAGGAGGCTGAGGCAGGAGGATCATTGTGAGTTCGAGACCAGCCTGGGCTAAAAAGTGAGTTCAAGGCTGGCCTGAACTGCATAGTGAGACCCTGTCTCAAAAAATAGGGCAAGGAATTTAGCTCAGTGGCCTAAGCACCTGCCTGGCGGGAACAAGCTTGTGAGTCCGATCCCAGGTTACCCCCCCAGAAGAAGAAGAAGAAGAAGAAGAAGAAGGAGAAGAAGAAGAAGAAGAAGAAGAAGAAGAAGAAGAAGAAGAAGAAGAAGAAGAAGAAGAAGAAGAAGAAGAAGAAGAAGAAACACAAAATGCACTGCTTTAATAATGCAAATCAAGAAATGACGGAAATTTAGAGTTCTCGGGAAATGAAGATTTATAGACAAATACCAAATTTGTATCCTTCAAATTACACCAATGTAGGCAGTTGCTTAGGACTTTTGTTTATCTTCTATCCCTGTCCTGGTGCTATGGCATTCAGCTAGGAAGTGAAGAGCACTATAAATGCTTATTTCACAAATTTTAAATCCCCTTTATACCAAGTAAGGAAACCTTTTATTAATAGACTATACAGCAACTTCTAGTATCTAATTAGATCTAATTTAATCTCTTTCCACTACTCTGTACAGTGTCAAGTCTCTGGTAAAGAGCAGGAAGACAGTTTAATGAAGCTGCTACAGAAAAAAAAAAGGAATCTGAAGTTTCAAAAGCAATAAAGCTTTCAGTTAGTACTTATTCCTCTTCAGACATCTCAAGGAACTTTAGAATTGAAGCCTTTTAGGAAAAAAAAAGAAATTCAGCACTCTGACCTTGTGAATATACTACTTGCCTTTGATAAAGAAAGAAAAGAATATTCTATTGCCATGTTCTCATCTTCCACTTATATTCTTTCTGGTGAGAAAGTGAACAGGGAGGAAACAGAGGAGGTAGCATGAAAAAGCCATCCATGGAACAAAGTGAAATTGTGACTTAGATCTGTTCACAGAAATGGGAGAAGCTGTCAAGATGACTGTTTCTGGCACTCCGTGACCAGGAGAGGAAAGAACATTGACAAGAAGGGAGGGCAGAGAGGCTGCAGCAGTGCACATAGCTTTGGTCCCTTCCTCTCCTGAAGTCGTGACCTTGCGAGTGAGGAAGAAGCCTGTGCATGCAGGCTGCCTGCCAATGTGAGTGTGCTGGAGTGGCGCGGCATGCTTCAGCCTGAAAAAGAAGGAAATAACTCAGCTGTGATGAATGTGTGTCTGAATTTAGCTTGCTTTACACACAAATCAATTAAGGCAGGTTTAGTGACTCTGGGGACATTTTAGATTTCTGCTGCATAATCAGAAAACATTAAGAGTATTTTGGGGAAAAAATGTTATGAAGTAAATGTATGCAGAGGGAGTCTGCTTTGAATTGATGTAAATTAATGAAATTACAGACTTAAGGGAATATTTTTAACACAAGTGATAATCTTTTTGCATTAAGATAATAAACCTTTAATTTTTCAAATAATATTCGGTATTGTAAAAGCATTGTTTTTAAAACTACCCATTTGCAAAGCATTTTACGTATCTGGCAATGAAGACAGAATAAGAGAAGTGATGTGCAGAAATAGAAACATAGCCATATAAGAAATGCTTGTAAGTTTATGATTAACTTAAAAGGTTGGTTAAGAGTCTATTTTTATATCAGAAATCAGAGCACATAAACAAATGCTTGTTTAAAAACAAGAACAGGCCGGCATGGTAGTATACACCTGTAACTCCAGCACTTTGAGCAAGAGAATGACAAGTTCAAACACATTCTAGGAAATGTAATGACTTAGCAAAATCCTATCTCAAAATGTGAAAGAAAGAAAGGAAGGAAGGAAGGAAGGAAGGAAGGAAGGAAGGAAGGAAGGAAGGAAGGAAGGAAGGATTGGGGATGTAGCTCTGTGTGAAGGACCTGGTTCATTCCTTAGAACTGCAAAAATTTTTTAAAAATTAAAGGAAAAAGAAAACAAAAACATCTACTCATTTGAAATACATTCTGTGCATGAAAGTGAACAAAATAATCACATAGGAGAAACACAGGGGAGGAAACATTAGGAATTCAAAGAGATCAAAAGATGTGAAATGTTAATCTAGGAAAGCAGATTTTAAAAATAGTCTAGAAATAGGAATTACCAGGCAGCATCCTGTTCTGCCTGGATCTCATATCAATGTTTTTTTTCCAGTCACCATCAACAACACAACTCCTGCTAAACGGTGGACAAGACTGTGGTTTTACCCATCAAATATGATAAAACAACGTGCCAGTGGGAGAATGGAAGAGAGTGACTGGACTCCTTATCCATAGGATTGATGCTCAGCAAAAGGAAAGAACATGAAAGGCATAAGAAGCTGTGAAAATCTTGCCAAGTCAATGATTTACAGATCGTGGTGTGATCAAAAGATTGTCAAGGTCCAAATAATAGAAGGAGTTACTTGAAAACTTATGAAGTAGAAAGCAGAGTGAGAGAGATACAATTTAGACTGCAGAGGAATTATAGTTTTTGGTAATGGCAGGATCCACAACATGACTCTGGGAATGTATGACTAAATAAGACCAATCAAAGACAAAAAGAAGCTTTGAAGAAACTTGGAGGTCAGGTTTTAGGAAAGTTCTTCAACATGTATTCCAAAGTCACTCCAACCTAAGGCCAAGCTATATTACAGAGAATGACAGTTATCCAGGCATGAAAAGTATTTTTAAAAATGAGGAAGAATGACTGAGATCAGTACACGGAACTAAAATTAGGACAATGGATGATAAAAATTGGATAACAAGAAACAGTGCTGGGAGTTTTGAGGAGGAGGAAGAGAGAAGACTGAGAGAAGCAGTGGAAACCAGCATGGCACCCATGCTACTTTTAATACCAGATGGAAGCGAAACTGGAGTGGGAAAACAGTCATCCATTTAGAAGGCTGCAGGGAAAGGAATCCTTAGACTGTGTACAGTGCTGATTTGCAGTTTACAAAAATTATTTCATACTATAAGCTTTTTCTTGCCTAAAAGGCCAGGCAGGTTATACAATTGCTATCCCTGGAGTAAGCAGTCTCAACTCTACAATTTCTCACTCTGCATGTACCAGAGAGTTAGAGATTCTTCCAAAAATTTAGTAAACTACCTAGTATTAACTGCTGACTGCCAGAGAAAGATCATTGTCTTTGGGCTAACACACCCGGTGCCTCAGTCTAAAAGAGTGATCTTCTGGGTACAGCATGAGCCTTATTATGCTGTGCTGCATACATATTTCTACAGATAATTCTCAAAGAATACCAGGGGAACACATCTTCACTAGTAAAAGTCAGACCTCAGATTTCAAAAGTGTCTCACGGAGAGCTTATCAAAAGTAAAAAAGAATAAAATTCCTTCAGACTGCTACAAGCCTTGCAAAACATAAATCAGCTTTCAGGAGCAGAGGGTTTAGTTATATCTTTCACTTGACAGAGCACAATCAGGACCTCTCTACCATTTTTCCAGCAACTACGAATTCCATGATTTTATGTAATATTTATGTTTCTTTCAGTTTTCTTCATATGGGAAGAAAAAATTCTAATGTATCTCTTGCATTTCATGTACTTACTGATCAGTTAAATGAATAGGAAAATAATGAGTGACTGTTGGGAAATAAGCAATATTCGTGATGGAAAGTTTTAATAAAATGTTGATTTTTTTTTAAACATTAATCTTCTGTAGCTTTTTCTTCTCACACAAGCATGTCTATGACAAAGACAAAATATAGCTGAACAAACTTAATAGTAAAATAAGAGATTGCTGAGTATTTCATAGTCTTAAAAATTACAATAACTCTATGATAAATAATCCAACTTAGGTTTCCTTTTATGTTGTTACCATTTTATGAATAATATACAACCACATTTGATCTTGACTATGTTTAGTAACTAGATAAGTCTTATACATTTTTAAAACTCTGTGAAATTCCTTAATCAAGTTGAAGGTACTTGAACAACAAAAGTGTAGTTTTGCACAGTTTTGAAAGTTAAAAGCCCAACTTCAAAATTTGAACACTTTTGATTTCTCCTGAAACCTTTATCCTAGGCTTACAGATGCCATCTTTAGATCATGCCTACACATGATCTGTCTTCTGTGACTGTGCAACCCAAGATCTCTGATTGATGTTTTCATTCTTTTTGAGCTCTGTCTCCAAATATGGTCACATTCTGAGATGGAATTAGGGGTTCAATATGCAGGAATAACTATAAATGATACTCAAATTACAAGACATTATAAAATAAAGTAAATAAAACTAAAAAGAAAGAAATAGTATGTACAGGGTTTGGGAGAGTCCATTATGTTAATAAAATGAAACCTCTCCAAATTTTAGAATGAATTTAATCGCAATCAAAATTTTTTCAGGCGATCTAAAAGGTATATGAAAATCAGAGGACCTAAAATAGACAAAACAATCTTGAAAAATATATCAGAAGTCTTTCATTATCTGATTTAAAGTTTTATTATGATGATACAATAAAATAATATGTTGGTGATGAAGAATGAAATAAATATAAAAACAGAATAGAATTTCAAACAGCATGACAAATACATACTCAATTAATTTTGATAGGTAGACCAAACCACAAGGAGAAAGAACAATCTTTTCATAAATGGTATGAGAATGAGAACAACAGAACATCATTGGGAAGTAAATGAAACACAGATTGCACATGATGATTTTGATCTAAAACATTCACCCAAAAGTCTCAGGCATGTATAAGTGTGGCTTTCAGAAGGTGACTGATCATGGAAGGACTATACTCATCAGTAAATTAATTCATTGATGAGTTCATAACTGACTGTGTTGTTAGGAGATGGAGTGTACTTGGAAAATGTGGATCACCAGAGACAAGACCTAAAAGGACGTGTTCTTTTTCTTGTGTTCTCGTTTCTCACTCTTTGCTTCCTGGCTACCGTAAATTGAACAACTTTCCTCTGCTGGGCCCTTTAATCATGATATTTCTACCTTTGAGTTAGCCAACCATGGAATGAACCCCATGAAACCATAAGCCAAAATAAATTCTCCTCCTTTAGTTGGGGATATCACTTCTAATTTTCCAGCAACAGAAAAGCTGGATAAAATACCCTACTTTATACCATTCATGAGACTTTAACACAGATCGTAAACCAAAACATATAAAGTTGAAACTATAAAGCATATGGAACAAAGTCTTTACAACCCAGAAGTAGAAGCAGTTTCTTAAGAAAGACAATGAAGCACTATTGTTAATTGGTAAAACAACTGATAGACTGAACTTCATGAAAATTAAAAGCATACATCACTTTAAAAGTATCAGTAAGAAAATTAATAGAAAACCAATGAAATGGGAGAATATACTTGTAATGGACACATGAAATAGAAGGGTAATGTCTATAATATATCATTAACAACTATAGCTGCAGTAAAAAGACAACACAATGTTTGAAAATGATAGATTCAACAGACACCTCAAAAAAGGAAGATCTGTAAGTGTTTACTATACTTTTGAAAATAAACTCTAACAAGTTTTAAGCAAACCAGAAATAAGCAAATTTAAACTACAGCCTAATAGTACTCTACAAACATACTATGTACATAGATACATGCACATATACAAATGAAAATGACTCAAATTACTTTTCTAAACTACTGATGACAAAAATAATAATAGAACTAACTCCATTGTTTCAAGTATCCCAAGAATTATAATCAATCCATCAAACAAGACCACATAGAAATTCAATTTCATTTTCCCAAAAGATGCTAAAAAAAAGCACTTAAAAATGTTCAGAACATGCTATAATAAAATTTCTTGGTAAGCTAGAAGATAAAGGGAATTTCTTCATCTTGCAAAAAGGATTCTATCAAAAAATGGAACATCACACACAGGATTATATGCCACTAATATTGCAAACAAAGCAAAGCAGCTTCTTGTCATATAAGCTCAGTAACTTGCTGGAAATTCTAGCTGGTGAAATATGGGAAGAAAAACTACAATGAGTCTTCTCAGTACCATGGCAAGTGAAAGAAGCAGGAATGCAAGAGTACATATTGTTTGTGCTGGTTATCTTGATTGTCGATTTGCTAGATTAGGGGACACTACTGGAGGAATGACTAGATTGTGAAGACTATTTTGACGGACTCATAGTTAGTTGGCTACTAGGAGGTGGAGCTTAGCTGAAGGAAGTGAGTCATGGCAGAATGATTTTGACAATTACATTTCATTCCTGATCTTCTCATTTGGGCACTTTTTTCCCATTCTCTGCTTCCTGACCGCAATTAAGTGAGCAGTTTTGCTATGATGTTTCTGTGCTGGAGCCAGCTGACCATGGACTGAACTCTCTGACACTATGAGCCTAATCAAATATATCTTCCTCTAAGCTACAGGTGAAAGGTATTCTGTCCTATTAATGGGAGAGCTGACGAAGAAACTGCATTATTCCATTTATGTGACACTCTGAAAGAGAAGAATCTAACCTTTTAAAGAAATTAGATCAGTGCTCGCCTGATCTGGGAATCAAGACAATAGAAAAAAAGATTGAGTGAAATGGTGTAATGATGGTCTTTTATTTTGTGGATAAATGTTGATCATGATAGTCATTAAAAACACGTCAAAATCTACACTTGCAATGGTTGCATTTTTTGTAGGTAAATGTCTCAATAAAATTTATTTTTAAAAACCATTAGATAAGGCTTGAAATAGACACCTCTTCTAAGAATAATATTTTTCTTTTTGAATGCAAAGAAACATAGACATTATGTAGCTACATGGACATAGCTACATAAAATACAGAGCTATATGTATCTTTTTTCCTTATTTCAGAATTCATGAGATACTCCTTTGTTTCATTTAGGATCTACTTATGGTCAGACATTTTCCACATTGTATTCAAATTAAAGGAGAGAGAGAGAGAGAGAGAGAAAGAGAGAGAGAGAGAGAGAGAAGTAATCATTATTTTGTATGCAACAAAACTAAGACTACAAAAGTATTTTGAACTTTCCAAAAGGGACCTTACCAGTAAATGCCAGAGGGAGAATTTGCCTAGTTCTACATGGTATTTTTTTACTATATTGCCTCTGTGGTGTTAGCATATCATGAACCAGTACATTGATAAATGAAACTCTTTATGGGTATTCAGTTTTCTATTACATTGAAAAACTATTTTATCAGACATTGCATAATTTAACAATAATTTTAAGTTCACTTTTTCCACTTTGATCTAATTATAGTCATTGTACTACATCTATTAAGATAGAAGATATTCTAGTGTGTACTCTAATCTGACTTCCAGTTTTGAAGCTGAGTGATAGAAAAATAATACTGTTATCAACCCATTAGAACTAACATAAAAAAGTAGTTCATGCATGTTAGTTTACATCTAATTTCTACATAATGGCTCAGGCTCTTCTGATGAATTTCCCCTGCCCATCACACAAAACGTGATGAGAAATAATTTTAACTGATCTTATTCTCAAGGTCATTATGGATGTTATAATCATTGCTAGTTATTTTATACAAAATTGAGTGAAAATCATTACCATTGATTTCAAGCAATTAAATGAGTGTTAATGGGATATCATTTTGCATAATCCAATTACTAGTTAGTTGAATTCAGAAAATACCCGAAATATTTTATACTCAGATTTTGATGATTGGTTCTAGTGCTTCATATTAACCTAGTACAATTAGAATTTTTTTCCTCAGTATGGTACAAATTCCAAATAGTCAATTTGTGCAATATTAATTTCCAGTTCTTCATGTGCTTCACATTTTGTGACTTAAACAGACATAAATTATGTTCTTGAACTTAAAAATTTTAATCTTCCTCATGATTTTATAAATATGACAATTTTTAAAATTAGTATTTAAGAATTTATTTTTGCTGTAAAATTTATAGAAAGATTTGAAACCAAGATAATGTAGAACAGTTTGTATGAGAATGAAGTAGAATATGTTATCAAAAATGACACCAAAACAAAGTAAAGTTGGTTGAGAACCTTGTATGAAGTAGCCATTAAAAGAGATTTAGAATTATGCATATCTAATGTTGATAAAAAAATCATTCTCAGTGAAAGTATTAAAAATAATAACAGATATCTGGCACATAGACTAGGAAGATATATACAAGTCTGCCTGACTTTTGAGGTACTAGCTTTAATATAGTTACTAGTGATTAACCATGAGGAAGACTGACAAATTGATATATCTCAATAATTAATTATATAATTATGATTATTTATAGGTAGATAACCCTACCAAAGCCTCAAGCTCTCATAGATGGGGTTTTGGGGAAGTGAGTAGATCATGAGGGTATGATACTTGAAGTTAAATGTGATGTTGGGAGGCGAAGCCTGGTTGGAGGAGGTGAGTCACCAAGGGGCAAGGCCTCGAAGGGTCTGTCTCCTTCCCTTCATTCATTTCGCTGCCTAGCACAGCCATGCCATGAGCTGTTTATTCTTTGCCATGCCCCTCCTCCGTGCTGCCCTGCCTTACAGCCAGACACCTGTGGGCTGAAACTTCTACAAATGATGAACCAAAATAAACCTTTTTTTTCCTTTAACTTTTGAATGTCTGGTATTGTACTTCAGAAATGAGAATTGACTATGACAATATGTATCACATTCCTCTTATAATTTAGATACTATTTTAAATAAATTGAAGTTTTTATAAAATAGATCATATTACTGTCTAGTGAAAGATGTTGTATTCAGTAACTAATGGGGAACTCAGTAATACACATATGTATATATTTTGCATATATATCATATACATATGCATGCACATAAATGTATGTATACTTTATTAGTTACAAGTACAAAGCAAAGTATTGCATGGAAAGAACATTGATAGTAGATCCAAAGGAAGGTTGCTATTACAGGTATTCTTTATTTAGCAAACCTACTTGTATAGTGATTGTTCAGACCTACTAACCACAGCTCAGACTTACAACCCACATTTAGACTTATGATGCAGGAACTTGAGCAGCAATACAGCCTTGTGGTGGCTTTGTCTACAGTACAGAATTATAATTTTTGCTGATTACAGTACAATAATGTAATTTTATGTTCTGTTATATATTAGAATATTACATGTAGCAGTTATGCAAATAAAAGCAAAGATCAAGGTGGAGATTTCTTTGACTATTTCTCTGCTCTGAATATTGTTATATGCAATTCATCATTCAGAAAGCAATTTACTTAACAACCCACTCAAAGGAAGTTAACCTGGTCATTAAATGAAGAATGTCTATATATAATATGGCTCAGGAAGGGTTAACCTGGGGAAATGACCTCTGAACAAGGAGCGGAATGAAGTTTAGAAGTATAAGTTATAATCAGAACATGCAATGAATGTTTAAATTTTTAAGAATATTACAGTAAAAGGTTTTGCCTTTAATCCCCTCAAAAGAGTCTGAACAGTCTTACCACATCATCTGTGCTCCTTTCTGAAGCAGTTCTGCAGGTCTTCTTTTGTGTCTTTAGTTGCATTGTCAAGACTGCCTGGATGCCTTTAATCAATTTAAAATATTTATAGAAATTTCTGTCAAATAAAAACATCATGTTGTGCCCTCATCCACCTTATTCACCAGATCTGGCACCATGTAACTTCTAGCTCTTCCTGAAAGACAAAATAACAATGAAAGGTAAATATTTTAAAACCATTCAGAACATAGGTCAGTCAGGACAACACAACTAAACACAGTCACAAAAGAGGACTTCCAGAACTGCTTCAGAAAGTAGCAAGAAAGATGGTGCAAATATACGCAAAGCAAGGAGGAGTATTTTGAGGGGAATTAGTAACAATATGTCTTTTACTATAATGTTTTTTTAAAATTTAAACATTCACCATATATTTTGATCACATGTCATAAGTCCTGTGCATAGCTGGGTATTTAATTTTCCAGGCAAAGGGCCCATACACACCCCTGTCTCCAGATGCTAAAACGGAATCAATGTATGTTTGTATATTCTAAAAGAAAATGGAGCCCAACAACTCAAAATAAAAGTGTGACTTTACAATGTCATGGATATCTATTCTTACCCTTGTTAATTCCAAGGGAAATAAGAAAATAGTGTGATTTCCTATGGAGCTGGTGATTTTGAGAATATGTTGGTAATTTACCAATATATAAACCTGCTGACATAAAAAGCCACTACTGAAACTGAAAGATATTATCTATAGTTATCAAATTAATTTATAATTAATAAAATATTTATTATATCTATAAATAACTGACATTTTCTAAAATACCAAATTACTTTTGTCTTTTTCACATATGAATTTCTCAGATGTCAGACAAAAGTAGATGAAAAATGTAAAACTTAAAAATAGTAGGAAAATATGTGCTATTTTTGATTCCTGAAGTGTGAGTACTATCTTACATCAATTTGTTATATGATTGAAATCTCAGGACATGACACTATGTTATTCTCACAAGCTCTTTATTTCTTTTGTAGTCTAGAAGTAATATTACACCATACACTTATTTCATATTTAATTATTATATTCTCATTAAATATAATGAGAACTCTATAGATTGTAATTTCAAAAATGCTTTCAATAAATACATATATAGATATATGAACAAAGGATAACACACAGCTTTTTAAAATAATATTAAGAATTTTTCTTACTTAATTTGATTACTAATAATCAATGTTTTTCAGAACTGACAGTCAAACTCAGGGCTTCACAAATGTTACTCCAGTGCTCTACCACAGAGCCACATTAGATCCTCAGTCTCAATGCATACTTGCAAAAAGGAACTCTCCTGTGTATTATCATGTATTCAAATGGTTTTTTTCTTGACTTTTTTTTAAAGAGGATAAAACCAAGGAAAATAAAATAGAATAAAACCAATCAAAATAAACCAGTATAAGTGATACAGATCTTACAAAATCAACAATAGTTACCATAATGCCTTTTGTTCTCTTCAAAATAGCTGCAGACACCTTCAGACATGTAAAAATTGAACAGAATAGAATAGAATAGAAACAATAAAAACAAAACAATGAATGCAATAAAGGACTAATGAATGCACTAAAGGCTTCAAAACAAACCAAAAGTAAATCCAAAATGGTACCATAATATGCCTTGCTATTTTTCAAATAGCTTCTCATACCACCAGATTTAATATAATCAACCAAAACAAAAGAGAATAAAACCCAACCCAACAAAACAATGAAAATGATATGGTTTCCTGGTGGGGTTCACTTCCTGGTGAGGCCTTGTTCTCTCCCCCTGCAGTCTGCAAATGGCTCAGACCCGTGGAGAGAGGCTTGAGTCTGGCTGTTCCCATTCTGGCAGCAGCCCGTACATGGTGCTGGTTTCCAGGTGGGGGTTACCTCTTAGTGAGGCCTGTTTCTCTCCCTCTGCAGTCCATGAATGATCTTTTCTTGACTTTCTGACGTGTGTATATGTGTGTGTGTATATATATACACACATATCATATTTAGGAAAAATAAATTTAAAAAGTATGTGAAACGTTATATCCCAGCTTTGAAGATTATGATTGTATTTGAAAGACATGTTGCTATTCTTCACAAAAAATGATAAATCTCATGAAATAATTTTCAGTTCAAAATATTCATATCACTATAAATAATTTTAACATTTAAACACTGATTAATACAAAATTTATTGGTTTGGCTTATGTTTTTTTTCCTGGAATTGGGTGACAGAAATTCATAGACAATCCTCAACTCTTCAGGAAGAGAGAAAGGTTAGGAGGGAGGGAGGAACCCACAATAAAAAGTTACAAACACACTGAGGTTAGAAAGTTATTTGCAAATCTTGGAAAAAGTAACTCAAGGTAGAAGAAGTGGGAATTATGTACCCAACCCTGAAAATCAGTTATGGAAAATATCCTGTCCTTCTTGAAATATAGGAAATTTAAATTCTAAAAGCAAGATGTTATGGAACACAAAAATACCAAATAGCTGAGAAGTTGAATAAAAATGGCCAACAGAGGGCCAAAACACATTTTAAGTGTAAAACAGAAGCTGCATAATACCAAATATTCATACAAGATAATAATTGTCCAAATTTGAGATAACTCATCCAAATAACAGAAAGTCAACGTCATTCAAATAGCAAAATGAATTATTTCTATTAATGCTTTTTCAAAGATGAAATAAAACTAAAGGACATTATAATTATGCCAGGAAAATGTGTATTACTTTCTTTACCAAAGAATTTAAATAAAAACCATGATCCGAACAGCCAAGAAAAAACAATTATACAAGAAATACATACACCAAAGAGAAAGGCTTTATATATGAAGTTTTAATTGAAGTTATTTATACATGCATTGACAAAAGTGGTATAAATAATCCTTGGCAGTGATGAATAAAAAATAGGAGATAATGATACTACTGTCTGTGATGCACATGAGACATAGATTTCAGCTTCTTGTGTGCAGTGAGAAAAGAATTGTAAGTGTATGCCCAATGATAAAAGAAAACCCAGTTACATTTATTGAAGCTAACAGAAAGATGTGTACAGGGTACGCAAGTCTGTGCCAACAGAAACAAAAAAGATGGCACAAATGGGAGAAGTGGTGCCAGGATGGTGAGTGAATAGACAAAAGACAAATCTGGCTTTTGGTTTTAGAAGATGTAGACGCTGCCCTGGGTGACTCTCATTGTTTCTTTCTGTATATGATTGGCGGAAATGATCGGCAGGGTGCTGAGTCATCTCAGAAGTTTCTAGTGCATGGTTCTCCCAAAATGTTCTGTTTTAATTACGCTCATGATACATAGTCCCTATGTATGAACCTTTAATGAAGTTGGAGTGGAGAAAAGTTTACTACTGGAGGTCAAGCTATGGGCTCACACATGTAAGTGCTCTGGTCTGGAGCTTTAGAGATTACCTGGGCCTTTGTTATTCTTACTTTTGCTTTTCTCAGTCAAGGGAAACAGGAATGGTCCTAGAGTGTTGCCCAGATTCAGGTGGATAGGCAGGGGGCCCCAGATGTGTTACCTGTACTAATAGCTCTGTAAAGGAGGATTTATATCTTTAGATGGGTGGAGTCTCTGTGGTCCTTCTTTGATGTGTTTTTGTACTATAAGGGAGGAAAAGAAATCTCCAATCTCCTGAATGAGACCCCTATAACAATAGATTAACCAGAGTAAAGCAGTTTACAATATTTTAATTGAAGCTTTATGTGACAAAGGAGTCTATGCAGGAGGTGAAAACCCAGAGAAACATAAATTCAGTGTATTTTTATGCCTACACAGTGGATAGTGTTGAAGAAATATGATTGGAGAACAAAAGGATATTATCTAATGGTAATGAACTGACAGAAACCTAGCAAAGTCTATTTCTTCAGTTTCTTCTTGACGTTCCCATCTTTACTCTTTTTGCCCAGGTTAGGGATGCCTCTTCTAAATGAGGATCATATGACCTGCTTCAGAAAAGACAAGTTGACAGTGATCTTCTTGCTGCTGTTGCTTTCTTGAATTCCAAAGTGCCACGGTTGGGGTAGCATGCTCTGAATGGTATCAATCCTGTCCTGATATGTTTTAGTGTGCCACATACTTCATATTATTTTAAATGGTAATGTCTGTCAAAATATAAAAACATATATTACTGTTTCTATGTAAACTTCCATTTTTATACCATATACAAAAATTGTTGCTAAAATAACAAGTGATAACCCTAGACCAAAAACCATTTTACTGGTACAGATTATATTCAGGAAAGGACCTCTTTCCTTGGTAAGGGCACTGGCACTAAATAAAAAGTTGATGAACTTATTTATTAGGTTAAAGTAAGGTCCTAATAAAACTGTATTTAACCATACCCTGCTCTATATTTTATGAAGCAGACTTTTATCATTTGTACTATCTTTCCAAGGACATTTGTGTGAAATTTTACTATAATAGCTGTATCTTCCATGTAACTTTTAACCTTGGCTATTAACAGAGTATCTGGGCATGATAACAATTCTTTTTTCTAACAAACAGCATTAGTTAATAAAATATATGACTATAACTTTTATTTTAAAGAGAATGATACTATATATGTGAACTCATTTTACATTCTTTGCTCCCCAAAATGTCACAAAGAGGCACAAGAGCTTTTTTGTGTTAAAAACTATGTTCCATGCTCCTTATTTCTGCATAAAACTAATAAATTTGTAGAGAAATTAAAGCACTTATGGCAATTTCTAAAAATAAATCTAATGCAGAATTTTCTTTATGTACCCAGGAAATTTTTGCTGTGAATTAGATTTCAGCAGAGAATTGGCAGGATGAATCTCCCCAGAGCCAAATCCCTCAGACTCTATGAAAGGTTCTAAATCTCTAATGGGAAATTTAAGAGTAGAATAGAGTGCATTTGCCAGCTGACTTCTCATCTGGGCTGGGCACTTCTCTATATGTAGCTGAACCTGTAAGAATCCCTCTAAGATTAAGGAAAAGGCTCAAAAGGGATTGAAAGTATTAAAAAGATAATGCGATGAAGACAGGAAAACCTCTTGTCGGCAAGTGTGTGTTCCTGTCTGTCACATGAATTAATTCATGAAATGAAGTTTAATTAAAATGTTGGGTTTATTGCTAATCAGTAAACTCCTTGAATGACTCAGGGTAAAGGTATTTTTAAGAGAAAATATCTCATCTGCTTTTCATTCTATTTGTAGTAATACAAGAAAAGGCCCTGTCTTGGATTCTCGCATACTATTTTTGTGCTAAAACATAATCAAACACTCCTTTATTTGGGAGAAAATAACAACAGAGTATACTAATTTGGTGTAGGAGTTCTTGGATTAACAAGTTTGAAGATTACTTAATTTGTTGTGAAAGTAAATATAATTTTTAACATGATGAAATGAAATTTCACTGCAGTAAAATACTGTAGTAAAAACAAATAAAAATTAAATAGTAAATCTGAGTTTTCCAGGTTATTAGAGGTTAACATTAGACTCCTTAAAGAAACTGCATATCCTCAATTGACAGAGAATAAAATCCTAAACAGCATTATGGAAAATTTTAATGTGGAAAACAAAAACTTAATGAATTTCAGTCTTTTTAAACCTTTTCATTTCTTCTCTTTCTTGCATATCCAGGTCAACTGGGGAATTGTAGTGATAAAAAAGGTCAGTTGTTTTATGAATGGATCAAAGGTGAAGTAACCTCCTTCTCTAACCTCATACTACTACAAATGATTAATTTAAATTTCACAAGTAATCGTGGCCTAAATAGGTTTAATATTCCTGCTGAGTAATGAATTTAACCAGTGAAAAGGAACTTAGATGTGCAGGTAAACACATGGCAGGAATAAGTAGCTATTAAAAGACTAAAGGTACAAAGGCCCTAACTCTTAGAAACTTGGTTTAACAGCTGCTTATATTGAAAGAATATCTTCCAAGGAGCCTTTTTGGTTCAAGGGTAATGACTGAGTATTTTTTGGCACTCAACCTGAGGCAGCACTGAAGAAATAACAGGAGACAAAGAGTAGAAAGGCCTTCAGAGCACGCATGGGAGAGCTGCAAAGGGGTACAGGAGCTCTCAGTGAGAACAAAGAAGTAGAACAACTTTTATCGGGTTTGGCTGGGGGAGGAGTTTAGGAGGTGGGCAAAATGACATATTAACAGCTGATTTGAAGGAGCATCTGCCTGTGCAAAACAGAAAACAAAGATTTACTGGGGGTTGAGGGTGGAGTTCTTGGATAGCTGTGTAGTCTTGGGATTGGAGAGGGCTCTGCACATGTGCAAAAAGGGATCAAGAGGTTTATCTCTGGAATGAGAAGGAGAACATAGAAATTACTCTTTGAGAGATAAGTTGCTTCTCTGGGTCTGGTACCAAGTTGCATGAATATCATGTTACAGATAGCTAAGCCCAGGCTAGCAGAATCTATCAGGTAATCCTTTAGAAATATATTCTACAAGTTAGGAACAATTTTCAGATAGGAAAATTTTGAACAATTTCAAATTTAAAGAATATTAAAGTACTGTATATGTTAAAATAAAAGCAAGAATACATTTTCATTTAAAAATTTCCATAAATGTACATATCAAAAAAGTCTTTTAAATAAGTTCAATCAAGAAGGGTATAGTTACCAAGGAACACAAGAAAGACTAAAATGGAAGCATTATATTTCAATTTTTACAAAAATTTAGACATTTGTTTTAAAATGATGAAATAGAAATTTTCTGAATGTTTCTATTTGTTATGATGTCACAGTGGTTAGCTATCATTATTAAATATGATATGGGCATGAAATATCTAAATGTGTATTTGCAACTAAGTTAAGTAATATTTAAATGTTTAGTAAGATGTTTGATACAGTATCTTATAAATTTTATATGCTATTCATGGACATTTTGTTGACTTTTGAATACTTCAAACCAATAAAATTTTCTGTATTTTTCTAGACATCTAAATGTTTAAAAATTTAGAACCAAACATTCATATGTATGTGCATGAAAATTACATTAGTAGTTTTGTTAATAATATGAAAGGAGCTAATAATAGACAAATCTCAAAACTTGTTCTTATCCATAATTTTTTCCATTTGGTAATCATATAACATGCTATCTAAGCACTATACAAGGTAATATAGTGGAATAGAAATATCCTTGACTTTAATTTACAAATGAGAAGACTGAAGAGTTAAAAAGGAGACAATTATATTTTGAGGAAACAAAGAGAAGGGCTCTGAGAATCAAGAAATAGGTGCCAAAAGGGCAAAAAAGTGTGAGAAACAGAAAAACAATACAGAATAAAGAGCAAAATACTCAAAAATGACACATCCATCTCCTAGGCAAAAGTGGATTATGACTAAAGCAGAACAAGGTAACCCAGGAAGGGCCAATAGAACTGATCATAAACAGCAGACCCCCCAGCCTGAGTAACCTATGGTAAATCTAGTGTGGGGATTTAGTCTGAAAGCGCCTCCTTTCATATTGCAGGCCAGGTGTGAAGAAGAAATCCAATGCACCATGTGCTGTATTCTGGAGTAGTACAACCTGGAGCCATGTGGAGAGAGCACACTCACTGTTTGAGACTGAGCTACTGAAGGAATCAGAAGTCATAAGAACCATGCTTCTTTGGAAAAAGGTGGGTGAAAACTATTTTCAGTGAGCCCTTTGCTCTCTTGACTGTGCTATTTTTTTACTATAAAAAGAAGAAAAATAAATAAATAAAACAATTTCAAAACAAAATAATGGGAGAGTAACAATAATTAATACATTGCATATTGTTATCTTCAGAGTAGTACGCAGGGTACAAGATATAAGCATGAGATATTGTCCAAACAGTATGAGCACAAACCTTTCTCTTCAATGAACTAGGAGAAACTAGCAGTAATCTATCTTAGCTATCATACATATATTTTGTTTTTCCTTTTCCCTTCCTTCCCTCCTGTTTTCCTCCATCACATTTTCTCTTTTCTTTTGAAAAGTTTCTTCCCAAATCACAAAATCTATTGTACATTTTGGGTCCTATTTACTTGTTCAATTTGTCACACTTGTGAGACTATACAATGTTTACGTATGTGGGTCTGATTTATTTCACATATGAGTATGATCTCAAGTTGCATCCATTTACCTACAAAAGTCTCAAGTTTATCCTTCTTTATGGCTGAGGAGTGCTCAATTATATAAAAAATAATCACATCTTTTTTATTCATTCCTCAGTTGATGGGAATTTGTGTTGTTTCCAAGATTTAGCAATTACAAATTGTGTGGCTATAAACATGAATGCACATATATCACTGTGATATGATGTTTTTAATTCATCTGGGAAGATACCCTGAAAGGACTAGCTGGGTGGAATGGAACCTCTAATCTTAATCTATTGAGAAATCTCCACACTGATTTCCAAATGGTTATACCAGCCTACACTCCCACCAGCGATGGAGGTTTCCTTTTATCCCCACAGCCCCATCAGTATTTGTTATTAGTTGATTTCTTGATAATAGCCATTCTTTCTGCAGTGAGGTACAATATCAGTGTTGTTTTAATTTGCATCTCTTGGATGACCAATGATGTTGAAAATTTTTTCGTGTATTTGTTTGCCAGTTGTGTTTTTTCATCTGTGTGTATTCATCTCAGATGCCCATTTTTGGACTGGATCTTAGAATTTGGGGGGCCTGATTTTTTTCAGTTCTTTATATGTTCTAGATATATGTCCTTTGTGAGTGGTACAACTGGCTATAATTTTTTCCCATTCCATGGCTTGTCTTAGCAGTCTGCAGGTGACTTTGCTTGTTGTTCAAAAGCTTTTTAGTAATGTGAGATTCCGTTTGTTGATTCTTTGTAGTATTGCCTGTGCAGTCTGGGTTTTGTTCATGAAGCATCTGCCTACACCTACATCTTCAAAACTTTTACCTACTTTCTCTTCCAGTAGATTTAGTGTTTCTATTTTAATACTTAGAGACTTGATCCATTTTAACTCTAGTTTAGTGCATGGTGATAGACATGGATCTAGTTTTAGTCTTCGGCATGTGAAAAACCAGTTTCTAGTGCCATTTATTAAAGAACTATCTTTCTTCCAGTGAGCACGTTTGGCCCCTTTGTGAAAGATAAGGTGGGATAAGGTGACTGAATGTGTTTAGAGCTGCATCTGCATCTTCTATTCTGTTCCACTGATACTTAGGTCTGGTTTTGTTTTGTTTTGTTTGTTTGTTTGTTTTTGTTAATGGGATGCTGATTTTATCACAGTACCTTTGTAGTATAATTTCAAGTCAGGGATTGTGATACCCTCCTGACTTGCGTTTGTTGCCCAGAAATGCTTTTGCTAGCCTAGGTCACTTCTGGTTCCAAAAGAATTTCTTTAGGTGAGTGGTTTTCTATCTTCCATTCCTTGGGGCCTTACTCTCTTTCGTCTGATCTGAAATAATCCTGCTAAGATGCTAGTAGTTTGATGAAGAGCTCATTCCAAGTAACATATTTGCATTTTAATAGGGACTTCTGGACATAGAACCTTAAATCAAAGAAATGGCTGCAAATCCTGGTCATTTCTGTCACTGTGATAAACTCATAGGGAAAAGATTATAGGACAGGTAAGTTTTCAGTTTCCCTCAAATCACTCTTTTTTGCATGCAAACCTCGTACTCATTTCAAGGCTCAGTGTTTCATAAAACTCAATTTGCATGGAAAGCCACCTTTCCCATGGAATTACTAGGGTTCATAGACCAGGCCCCCAAAGCATAGCTATGCAGGTAAGGCTTGATCACAAACCCAGACTGTGGTTCTGAATGCTCTGTGGGTCCAGTGATACTTTCAGTAGGAACCAGAGCCATCCCATGATTACCATGAACTTGTCCTCTTTACTGGACAAGATGGAAAGTTCTCTGAAATACTGCAAAACATAATAAATATAACTTGCTGTTTTGGAAATTCTTGGTTCTAAATGTTCTCAAGGAGGCAAGGATCAAGAAATAAAGACAAATCATAAAGAAAATCTTAATTATAAAAAAAAAAAGAACCACACTTCAGGGTCCCAGGGGACACCCTGATACAATGACTGAGCGAAAGACAGTCGCAAGAGGCAGCTGTAAGGAGGGTAAGGGTTATTCACAGACCTCCTGTGCAGTTAAGCAGCTTGGAGAGCAAACTGAGGAGGGCATGGTTTTCAGCATCCCAATCCTCTGTCATGAAGAACAAGGCCCATCATATGTGGTTCTCTGCGGAGCCTGGCTCTGAAAGTTCAGGATCAAGTCCAGTGGGTTACTTGGTTCCCTTCATTGCCCACCTCCAGAATACAACCCAGGGTTTTGCTTGCTTTCCTCACCCTCCAACATGTTCAGAATATGTCTCTGCTTAAACATGTACTACACTATGGATGCATGGACAAGGGTTCTCTGGGGAAGAGACATGCTTCACCAGCACATATGCCACAGAGCTATTTAAGGATAGAAGTGGTTCAATGTACAGAAGGGAAAAAATAAATACTAAAAGCCTCTGGAGCAGATACAAATGAATCATGGAATAGACCATTGACTTGCCCCACCCAGTCTGGAAAGTCAAGACAGGGATCAGCATTCACACATCAATAGCCTGTTTAACAAGAGCAAAAAGAAAACAGTGAAACACATGTGTAATTCAAAACCCCTATCCCACACCTGATAGATATAAATACAGCTGGTCCTGGAAAAAAACTACTGATTTAAACATCTCAAGTATGGAGCAATTTCTTACTCTTTTCTTTCTTTTTTTGATTTTTTGATTATTTTCTATTATTGCTTTTTTCTTCTTTTACCCAATTTTCTTTTCTGTTTATTTTTTAACTGGAATTTTTAAATCTCATTCTTTTCTCCTTATCTCCTTTTTCTTATATTCCTTTTCCTTTAAATCAAACTTTTTTCTCACATTTCTCTATTCTCTGCTATCTTCATCTTTGTCATTATTTCTTTATTATAAATGTATTTAACCTTCATTTATTTTTAGTTTTTTAATTTATTCTAATTATTATTGTTCCTTCTTTATTTTCTATTGCTGACAGTGGGATGGTTGTGGCTTTTAGTTCATTTTCACTGTATTTCCATATCTGGTTTGTCTTTGTGTCATCATCATTAAAGAGGTTTGCTTTTTCCTGTCTGATTGGTTCTGGAGATTGAGTTTTAAAAAGAAAGCTGGGCACAAATAGCAACATACAAACCCAAGAACCATGAAAAAAACAGGCAACATGATTCCTTCAAAGGTTTGTAATTCATCAGTAACTGAATGCAAATATTTGAAAATGCATGAAATGTCAAAAAATACTTCAAAAGGCTGATTTTTAAAATGATTAATAATGTCAAACAGGATACAACTAAGTGCCTGGATGACTTAAGTAAAGTAATATAGGATATGAAGATGGAACTTAACAAACAAAGATTCTGAAGAAGAACCAAACAGAAATCTTGGAAATAACAAAGCTCAATATGTGAGATTCAAAAAAAAAAAAATTCAATGGAAAGTCTTACCAATAAATTGAATCAAGCAGAAGACAGAATTTCAGGCTTGATGACTTGATAAATTATCATACTTACATAGTAATAAAATAAAATCATGAACAAACTATCTAATAATTCTGGTATGTGGATAAAAGACCAAATTTAAAAATTTTTGATGTAAATAGGATACAGAGGTATAGCCAAAAGCCATAGAATATCTGTTTAGTTAAATAATACCAGAAAACTTCTCAAATCCTGGGAAAGATATGGACTTCCAAGTACAGGAAGCATTTAGTACCCAAACATACATAACCAATAAAGAATCTCCCCATGTCATCTTCTTGTTAAAATTCCAAGAGCATGAAACAAGAAAAAGAATTTTGTAAGCTGCAAGAGAATAACACTAAATTGCTTACAAAGATAAACACACCAGGATAACTACAGATTTGTCCGCAGAAAATCTAAAGGCCAGGTTGGCTTTGAAAGATGCATTTTAAGCTCTGAAGAATAGAATCCAGACTACTATTATCATCAAAGCAGTCCTTTAGAATAAAAGAAATAAAGACTTCACAGTGTAAACCTAAGCTACAGGAATTCATGACCACTAAGCCAACATTACAATTCTACACATAAAAGAAGAAAACTATATAAGCAAATGACAATGCAAAAAAATAAAATAATACAAAACTAATAAATAATAGGTATTAGCACTTTTTTACAGTAATTTTGAATGTAAATGGTCTTAATTTTCCAATTAAAAGATACAGGCTGGTAGACTGGATCATGAAATAAGACACAACTCTGCTGCATGCAAAAAGCTCACCTCACCAGCAAAGACATACACAAATTGAAAGTGAAAGGATAGAAAATGATATCCAATTCAAGTGGAATCTGAAACAGAAGTAGTTATACTCATATCAACAAAACAGATGTCAATGAAATATCAGTCAAAAAAGAACAAAGACAGTCACTAAATATTACTAAAGGGAATAATCCACAAAAAGATAAGATAATTTTGAATACTTATACACCAAATATTAATGCAACCAATCTCATAAAGTAATCACTCTTCGACATAAAGATATGCATAGCCTATAACAGTAACAGTGAATGACTCTAATACTTCACTTTCACCAATGGATAGATCATCCAGATTTAAAAAAAAAAAAGCAACAAAGAAACACAAGAATTAAATTAAATTAAAAATCAAATGGATTTAATAGACATGTACAGAATATTTCATTCTGCAACTACATAATGCATATTTTTGTCAGCAACTCATAGAACTTTCTCCAAAATGGATTACATATGGGCCAAAAGTAAGCCTTAAAAAATACAAAAAAAATAGCCATCTCTTGCATCTTATCAGATCATAATGAAATAAAACTAGGAACTGACAGCAAGGGAAACTACAGACATTAGCCAAACATGGGAAGAAGGAACAACTCATTTTTTAGCAATCAGTAGATCATTGAAGAAATTGAAAGAAAAAAATGGAAAAACTTCTAGAGTGAAATAAAATAAAAATGCAGCATATCAGGATCTCTAGAAAGGCAGTGGTTCTACTCTAACCCCCTAAATAAATATGGGCTACCCAGAGACATCCCCTGTATTAGCCACCAGAGTCCCAGAACTCTGCAGAAGGTTTTGATCCTCCTGCAGCCCTAAAATCATTTTAAAATAGAAGAAGAAAAAAGGCATTTGTAAGAGTAAAATTTATACTTAAGAATGACTACATCGAAAAAATTAAAAGAGATATCAAATAGAAAATTTAATGACATATGTTGAGGTCTTCAAAAAGCAAGAACACACAAAAAGCAAACCCAAGAAAAGACAGAAAAAAGCAAATACAAGAAAAGACAGAATAAAGATCAGTGCAGAAATTAATGAAATACACTAAAAGAGCTTTAAAAAGGACCAAGTAAATAAAGTTGACTCCTTGGAAAGAAAATTAACAAAGTTGATAAGCTCTTAGCCAAAGAGATAGAAGACCCATTAATGCATATAGATCAATATCTATAATGAACATTAATTCAAAAATTCCTAATAACATATTTGCAAACTAAATTTAAAAATACACTAAAACAATCATGCCCCACAACCAAGTTGGTTTTACTCCAAGGATAGGAGGAAGTTTCTACACTTACAAAATTGATAAAAGTAGTCACATAAATAAGGTTAAGAATCACGAGTCAGGGATATAGCTCAGTGGCACAGTGCCTACCTGGCAAGTGCAAGGTCCTGAGTTCGATTCCCAGTAGGAAAAAAAGAATCACATAACTATCTCAACCCGATGTTGAAAAGGCCTTTAATAATATCCAATAACGCATTACAATAAAGACCTGAAGAAACTAGGTCCAAAAAAAGATATCTCAACTCAACATAATAAACACTAGATAAAATAAACCCGTAGCCAGTGTGAATTAGTTAAGGTTCACTATGGAGCAGATTTAACATAAAATACATGCATGATTATACAAAGGATTTATTAAGTAGGATTACTAAAGAATACTATGAAGGACTAGTCTTGGGGCAGGAATATCTGTTAAGAAGATTTTCCATAATCCTGCCAATTTGGATTGAGTTGGGAAGATTAAGAAAAGTGATTTGAAAGAGAAACGCTTAAATAAATTTGGTAGGACTTACTAATGGGTTGGAAATAGAAGCTATAAGAAATAATGACATTATTAATTTGCTACATAAATGATTTTTAAATGTATACTACATACTTGTCATTGTTTTAGCTACAGGTATAGAACTGTAAATACAAATCGAAAGACAAAAATATCTATTCCTTATACCATGAAATTTTCAACACTCTACTTTCTTGAAAATGGTATTATTTGAGAAATTATTTTGAATCATGTTTAGGGAACCAAACAATACAACTGACTTTGTCCCAAATTCACAATGTTTAAACTGTGGGTGGAAAACTAGGACACCAATTAATTTCAGACTCAGATGCTTGATGGACATCATGAGTTCATTTTCATCTTAACTGCATCATAAATAAAACAATAAGACTAACATAGAGATAAATAGCAGTGACACTGACAGGGACCCATTGGACATGGGTGAAAAACTCTGAAATTTACTGGTATTCAACAAATTAATGCATGTGAAGTTGTGTTTTCTTTTAAAAAGCCAGAATCCCTGTTTATTTATAATCTCTTACTTAAAATTATTTATGTTATCAATCAGTTCATTAATAGTTAATGTTTTTAAAACAAAGTGTGGTCCAATATCGTGCTACAGAAACAAATACCTGTTAAGCAAAATCGTGCATATGGACATCTCCCCTTCAAAATTCTGCCTAGAGATTCTAGTAGAGTCAAATTTTGCCAGTGTCACATGAGTAGTAAACATCATCCATGAAGGATGAAGGGAATAAGAAAAAAGCAGCATGTACTTAGCCAGTAGAATATTTCCATGCCAAGAGAATGCTTCTGAGTGTCATCAAATTTCAGTCCCATTCAGTGGCTCATGGACCCAATGTTTGCAGATATAAGGAAACGCTGATTAAGTTAGAAATCATAGCAGTATTTGAAGAATATCTGAATGTGATTTTCATGTCTTTCAAGTGTTAACAGTGCTTTGTATATTCTAAATAGTTTCTTCATTTTACCTTGGAGGAGTTTTTTGTCATTAAATGCATTTCAGAGAGAGACTAGAAATGGTTACATCACTTTGCTGACTAAACACCAATTTAAAAGTGGGGAAAGAATTTGAATAAACACTTCACCAGAGATGACATACTAATGCCTAATAAGCATATGAAAGATATTCAACATCATTAGTCTAATTACTAATGATGTAGTTTAAAACCAGAAGATAGCATATTACACCCATTAGAATAATTATAATTTTAAAAGCACACAAGAACAAATGTTCCCAAAAATGTGGAAAAAATTTATAAGAAACATAGTTCTAGTAAAATTTTAAAGGAATAGCCATCTTGCAATTGAATTGCTACACTTGAAATTCATATGTTGGAACCATAACCCCCATTGCATTAGAGTATGACTGTATATAGAGATGGGGCCTTTAAAGAGGTGGTTAAGATGAAACAAGACTTTCAGGGTGAGCCTTAGTGCACCTATAAAAGTAGAAATTTGCACACAGAAAAGCACTAAAGGCAAATTCATACACAAAAAAATGGCCATGTGAAGGCAGAGAAAGAGGCCTTCTACAATTCAAGGAGGAAGGACTCAGAAGAAACCAACCTGCTTTCACCTTGATCTTGGACTTGTAGTCTCCAGAACTATGAGGAAATAAATCTCTGTTGTTTAACCATCAGTCTGTCATATTTTGCTAATGTAGCCCAAGAAGACTATTAC
>RJWM01020604.1:0-36827 GCA_004363535.1 Dasyprocta punctata | reverse complement strand
TAACTGTATTATTGTTTATTTGGTTTTTCATGTCTATTAAGAATTGTCTTACATAGTTGGGTGCTCCCATATTTGGTGCATATATATTTATGATTGTAATCTCTTCCTCTTGAAGTTTTCCCCTAACAAGTATGTAGTGACCTTCTTTATCTCTTTTGATCATTCTCGGTTTGAAGTTTGCATTGTCTGCAAACATAATGGCTACCCCTGCTTTTTTCTGGGTTCCTGTTGCATGGAGTATTGTTTTCCAGGCTTTGATTTTTAGTCTGTGAATTTCCTTTTGAGTGAGATGTGTTTCTTGTACACAGCATATTGTTGGATTTTGTTTCTTAACCCACTCTGCTAGTCTGTTTCTTTTTATTGGTGAGTTGAGACCATTTACATGGGTTGATATTACTGATATGTACTGGCTCATCCCTGTCATGATATCTTTGTGTTGTTGGTTTTCTACATTTTCTGTTTAATTATTTGCCATGCTTAGTGGTTTCCTTTTGTTGTTGTTCTTAAGATTGTGACTATATTTGTCTCTTTCTAGAGTGTCTTTCAGTACTCTTTGTAGTGTTGGTTTGGTGGCCATAAATTTCTTCAGTTCTTCTTTGTCATGAAAGTATCTTCTTTCTCATCAATTTTTAAGGATAGTTTGGCAGGGTACATCAATCTGGGTTGAAAGTTGTTTTCTTTCAGGATTTGAAATACTTTACTCCAAGTTCTTCTTAACTTAAAGGTTTGTGTTGAGAAGTCTGCCGTGATTCTGATAGGCTTTCCTTCATAGGTGATCTGTTTCTTTTCTCTGACAGCTTTTATATTTTGTTCTTGTGCTGTATTTCTGACAGTCTAATTATTATATGTCTGGGTGAAGATTTATTTTGGTTATGGTTAATTGGGGTTCTGTATGCCTCAGTTACCTGTATTTCAGATTCTCTTCCCATGTTTGGAAAGTTTTCTGGTATTTTTTCTGTGAATAGTCTTTGTAGGTCATTAGTATTGACCCCTGCTTTTTCATTTATGCCTATTAATCTTATGTTATTTCTCTTGGCATCGTCTTGCAGCTGTTGAGTCGTTGTTTCTTGGTTCCTCACTATTTTTAAGAGATCTTTTCTTTTGTGGCCATAAGTTCCCATGCTGTCTTCAAGATCTGAGGTTCTATCTTCAGCTGCATTCAAGTGGTTTTTCAAACTTTCCATGGAATTTTTCATTTCCTGCATTCCCCTTTGAATGTTTCATGCATTCTGTTTGTGTCTTATATTGTTCAAAGTTTCCATCATTTTCTTAAGTTCTTCTATTTTTTTTATCTTGCTCTTCTTTAGATACACACAACATTTCTTTAATAATGATTATAATTTCATTTCTTAGCTGAGAGATTATTTCTGATTTGAGTTTCTCTATAGCTTCATCGAACTGTTTCTTTATTGCATTTTCCATCCTTTCAGAAAGTTCAGTGGTGTGACTCCCAGTGTCTTCCATTTCCATGTCTCTTGGGTTTGTTCTCAGTGGGCTGGGGGATTGAGACTGCCTCTTGGTCTTTGTTTTGTCAGTTTCTTCTGGGACCTGTGTGGCTCTGTGTCCTACAAGGCTGACTGGGTGTTCCCCTGGTGGGTTGTGCTGAGTTGCGCGACCTGGTAGAGCTGGATCCTGTGTGCGGCTAGTGAGGGCGCACTCCCAGAGTGTGCTGGTGGAGCCTCCACCTTACTGGGTGGGGCCGAGACCTCTCGGACCCAGGCAGCTAGGTGGAGCATTCCCCGTAGTGTGGCACTACCTGGACCCTGAGTCTGGCTGCAAGGCCTCTGAAGTGCCAGGCAAGCCTGGGCGAGTCCCAGGCCTACAGTGCTGAGGCCTTGCTCCTGGCTGGGTGGGGCCCGCGAGCTCTAGGATGCAGCGCACAGGCCACTCCACTGAAGTATGTAGCTTGTGCGCGTGCTCTGCACTCTTGTGGGGGGAGCCCAAGCTCTCGAAGGCCCTGCAGCTATGCTGGTCAGTCCCTGCTGAGCAGCCCTCGGGTCCTGGGCTGAGCTGGGCTGGGCTGAGTACCTCTGTGTCCTGTGAGGCTCGCCGGGTGTTCCCCTGAGGGTCGTGCTGAGTCTTGGGTTGCGCCGAGTCACGGTACCCAGTAGAGCTGGATCCTGTGGGCAGCAAGTGAGGGCGGCCTCCTGGGCTCTTTTACCTTTTTTCTGTAAAATAAAAATTTTACCTTTTAAAAATACTTTGTAGTTTGTGTCCCTTGACTGATATAGCTGGGGAGACATATCTGGGAGATAGACACTGCCTAAATATTGCAGAAATATTTAGCAATCTAGGAAGAGCACAGATATGCTTTGGGAGCTTGAGGGTGAAGTATGTTTTGATATTTGATAGACTTTTGAATAGAAAGATAATTTAAGGAATGAAGGTGTTAATTCGTGGCAATTTTGTTTTTGTAGTTTAATATAGAAAAAGCCAAAAATCTCAATGTGGTGGTGCATGCCTGTAAACCCAGCACTCAGAAGACTGGGACAGGAGGATCACTGCAAGTTCAAGGCCAGGCTGAACTACACAGTGAGTTCATGGCCAGCCTAAATTGCATAGTGAGACCCTGTCTCAGAAAACAAACCAGCGAGCAAGCAAGCAAACAGCCAAAAGCGCCAGGGGATTTAGCTCCATGGCGTAAGCGCCTGCCCGGCAGGTACGAGGTTGTGAATTCGACCCCTGGTACAAAAAACAAAACAAAAACAACAAAAAAACTAACAGCCAAAAGCCCCACAGTGTCCTGCAAGGCCTGATACAGTTCAGTTACCTTCGTACTTCTGTTATCTCTGACCACACTTCCAACCCCACTGTTCATTGCTGCAGCCAGCAGCTCCAGCCACACTGGGTCCTCCATGGTTCTCGAATGCCCCAGGCATGTACCTGCCTCCGTGTCTTGCCTTTACTGTTCCTTCCTCCTGAACAGTTACCCCCAGCTGTCTGCCTTACTCTTCCTGCCCTGTAAATCTTTGCTCTGTTGTCACGTCAGTGGGGTTTTGCCTGACCACTCTTTAAATTTGTAATCCTGATCTGCTATTCACTCTGAACATTTTCTTATTTAAAGATGCTACGTAATTATTTGTTCATTTTGCCTATTGCTGGTCTCCCTGTGATTATAAGTTAACTAAGGCAGAGATTTAAAAAACTTTTTTTTTGTGCTGCATCCTCAGTACTATTCAGAGCAATGCTTAAATATTTCTGAATGAATGAAGAAACTCCTGTATTATTAAGTTGAATGTGATTCTTTTTTTTTTTTTTTTTTTTTTTGGTACTGGGGATTGAACTCACAGCCTTGCGCTTGCCAGGCGGGTGCTTATACCTCTAAGCTAAATCCCCGGCCCTGTTTTTTGAGACAGGGTCTACTATGCAGTTCAGGCTGGCCTTGAACTCACTTTGTAGCCCAGGCTGGTCTCGAACTCACAACGATCCTCCTGCTTCAGCCTCCTGATGCAATTTAAACTTAAATACTTTATAAATTTCAATCCAAGTTTTGGGCATGAGTGGGTGTCCTCAATTGTATAAGGAGAATTATGCAATCAAAACATCTTCCTTGGTGGCTTCTGTTTACCAAATGAGGGGTCTCTACGACTGACTTGCTTTTTTTTTTTTTTTTCTGCTATTGGGGATCAAACTCACCACCTTGTGCTTACCAAGCAAGCTCTTGAACTGCTGAGCTAAATCCCTGGCAACTGGCTTGCTTTTAAATGGTGTTTTGTTTTAGGACTGGGGATATAGCTCAGTGGCACAGCGTCTGCCTGACAAATGGGAGATCATGAGTTGGATCTCCAGTACAAAAAAAAAAAAAAAAAAAAAAAGGGGGGGTTTTGTGTGAAAAGTTAATGATTGCAGTGGATATTTGCCTCCCATCAGCTACCCACCATCTTACCAGCAGCCCACTTTTGTCTTGGTGGGACTGTTGACCAGTGGCCTGATGACCCCTAAATCAAGCCAGGTCGTTCAAAACTGTAAGAGTGATGTGAAGAACAAAAGTGGCTGACAATTTTTATCTCTGTAGCACTCCCTAAAGAAAGTCAGGTTCTGCTTTCATTTTTCTCTGGGCTTCCTAGTTCCTGCCTTTTCTGAGGCTGTTTATTCCATATAACAGGCTCCATTTTCCAGTGTTTTATTTTCTGGGTTACCATTTCTTATTCCCATACATTACTAGTCTGCTAGGCAATTTGCACTTCTTGCAACCAAATCACCTTAACTGAAAAAATAATTCATTTTAACATTAGATGAGAATTTTGTCTTAATATATAGATCAAATATAATATGCTTGGATAAATTATTCTGTAGAAAATATGCTTTTTAAGATACTGAATATGTAACATAAAAATGCAGCTTTCAGCAGTGCATATCAGTCCTGATAGACTAAAGATATTGAGGCAAGTCAGGTCAAGAAGCAGAAATGACATAACTTCTGCTCATGTTATATTAGATGCTGCATGTAATGTTTTGGACTCCTCTTCTGAATTTCTTGTCACCATCAGCACTTTGGAATGGGTGATTGATACACTCAGGTGTTGGTTAAGAAAGGCTCAGTTGCAGGGGAATGAGAAAAGCTGTAGCGAATTGATGTAATAAGATGGCATGATATGGGCTGTTTTGCTACACAGGGAACATCTTTATTCTATGATAGCTGGAATAAATTTTAAGGAATAAAGGAAAAGTGCTTCATGCATCTCATTTCCAAAACTATTTTCTGGCATAATGTGAAGGTTAAGTTATCTTTTGGTGATGAGGTTAAGAAAGTTGGCACATTTTTCAATTCAAAGTAATTCAAGATATTATCATAATAAATATTGTAAATCATTGTTAAAATGTTATAAACCTAGGAAAGAAAATCTAATACCCATAGAAAACAAAGTAAAGTATTAGAAAAATGTGCTCTTTAGTAGAAATGTTTGTGATCAAATACCTTATTTTTTCTTGAAAATTGGTAAAGATATTCAGTTGATCATACATACAAAATAAACTTTCTTGGATTAGCTTCTGTTTTGTTAATAATAATCTTTTTTTCTATTTTTATCATTTATTTATTTTTGTGGAACAGGGTATTGAGCCCAGGGCACTTGACCACTGAGCTACATCCTCAGTCCTTTTTGTTTTTTATTTTGAGATAGAACGTTGTTGAATTGGTTATCCTCTTCCCTCAGCCTCCCAAGTGTCTGGGGCTTCAGGTGTATGTGCCACTGTGATATATATATTAAAAGGGAAAAAGAAGAATGTGATTCCATATAGGGATTTTTTTTTGAGACAGGGTCTTGCTATGTAGCTCAGGTTGGCCTTAGACTCACTGTATAGTCAGGCTGGCCTTAAACTCACACAATCCTCCTGCCTCAGCCTTCCAAGTGTTGAGATTACAGGTGTGAGCAACAACACCCAGTTCATTCCTCTTTTTCCCTTTCAAGTTTTACAAAATATTGGGTGTTGATGCAGTATTTTCACACATACATATAATGATCTTTTTAGGAGCCCAGGACTATACAAAAATGTGTCCTAGTCATGTGTTTTGAATGGTATACTAGGTAATAAGAATTGCAAAAGAGTTAGTTTTTTTTGAATTTTTAAATTCCTGTGCTATAGCAATGCATCATACTCCTAACAAAACAACTGAAATTTCCTAGAAGACACTGCCTGTCTGGGAAGTATGGGAATGTAATGAAAACATATTTTTTGCTATGAAAAATTTTAGATGAGAGAGAGAGAGAGAGAGACAGAGAGAGAGAGAGAGAGAGTTCGTTCTATGGTGTGCATTAGAATCACCAAAGGGCTTGCTGAAGCTTAGATTGTAGGTGGGGTAAAGTGGTATATTCCTGTAGTCCCGGATACCTAGGAAACAGGAGTATCAAAAGTCTGACCCTGGGCTGGGAATTTAGCTCAGTGGCCTAAGCGCCTGCCTGGCAGGCCCGAGGTTGTGAGTTCGATCCCCGGTACAAAAAAAAAAAAAAAAAAAAAAGAAAGAAAAAAGAAAAAAAAAATGTCTGACCCCAGCCTGGGAACTTAGTGAGAGCTTGTTTGAAAAAAAGCAAAAACAAAACCAACCAGCCTAGAGAAATAACTCATGACCCTGGGTTTAACCCTTAGTACCATAAACAAACAAAATCAATAAAGCCCAAACAAAACATATTGCTGGGCTCCATTTCCAGAGTTTCTGGTTGAATAGGTTGGGAACATAAATTTGCATTTCTATTAAATTTTTAGGTACTGCTGACACTTCGGGCTTAGGGACCACACTTGGAGAACTGCCAATGTGGTGAACCCCACTCTTAGTTAATCATCAACATGTGACCAATCTTTTTCTGTTTAGGGTGCCCTCTCTCATTCCCCTTTTCTTCAATAGAATATTTAATAGCAAAGTCCATCTATTTTATACTCTCACACATAGGCCTTCTGAATCTATCTCTAAAACAATTGTTTGCTTTTGAAAATAGTATTATATATTCACATAACCCCGCTCATTAGTTTATGTGTTATATGTCGCTGCTTTCCGGACATGGTGTCATAACTGAGTAGCTGTAATAGAGATTGTAGAAACACAAGCTTAAAACGTTTACTCGTTGGCCTTTCTAGAAATGTTTTACTAAATATACACGATATACGATGCTGTCAATTAAAAAGGAAAAGTTTGTGGACCTAAAAATGAACATAAATGTCTTAATATCATCAAATATTTAATAATATTAAATTTCCCTTGATTGATAAATTAAAAAAAACCATTGATTTGTTCAAATCAGTATTCAAATCAAATCCACACATTTTACTGGTTGATACGTATTTTTCTGTTAACTCTCTGTGTATGTTTTCTCTCCTTTTTTATATGTGGCACCTGGGATCAAACTCACAGCCTCATGCCTACCAGGCAGACATTTAAGCCACTGAGCCAAACTCCCGGCTTCTCTCCTTTTAAATTTTCTTATAATTCAGTTTTTTTTTGGTGGGGAGTAGATTGTTTGTTTTGCAAATCTCCCTCAATCTGAATTTTGCTGTTTGCAACCTGAGAATACTCTCTTGCCTGTTAACACTTGTGTTCCTTGTATTTCCTGTAAGTGGAAGTTAAATTAAAAGGCTTGATCAGATTTCTGTTGACTTTTTGACAAAGATAAGATGATGTTACATTTCTCTTATTGGATAAATGTAACATATCTTGTGGTAGTGGTATTGATCGGGTTTAGCTGTTATTCAGTTGATTCATCCATTCCAGACCAGCAGTTTATCTAATGGCTCCAGAGGTCATCAATGAACATTGCTTGCCATCAGAATTACCTAGGGAGGCTTTTGCCTTCCTTGTATCTCATTGTTAGGCCATCCACAGGTGAATCAAACCAGAATCTCTGCAGGTGGGATTCTCTAATCAAGGTTATTCCCATTTGTTGGTCAAGGTTGAGAACCACTGCTCTAGTTCTTTATTTTACTAGGAGTTGACAAGTGATGACATTTGATCATTTCTAATAATTGTTAGCAAGAATTCCCCTAGAGAGAACTTTCCCCTACCCAATATTTGAGGTGCAGTTCAGATAGTGAAGACAGAGTAGGTGTTTGATTTCTTATCTTTACTAATACTTAGAATGATGAGTTCCGGGAATAATAATTTTGGCAGTAATTTTCAGCTGATGGTCTACCTACTCCAGGAAACTCTGGCTATGACAACACCTGGAAATCTTTTGGTTTGATATGCAGACCTTATTATGACAACAAGAAGTTTTCTTTTTTGGGTTGGGGGAGTAATGATACACTGTGTTGTCTGTGGATGAATTAGCCTTGACCTCATGACCCTCTTGCTTCGGCCTCTGGAGTGTTGGGATTACAGAAGCTTCGTCTTTACACTTTGATGATTCATTATGCCATTCCCACTTCTGTAGTGCTCGGGGCCCTGAAGGTTTTCTCTTTTCATTTATTCCTGAAGTCTCCTTGGTGCTCTCTCCTAACCATCTCCCTGTTGAACAGATACTTATCAAATGTCCGCCACGTGCCAGGCACATGTATGTATGAATAATTCTAGTTCTGCCACTCCTGCTGCCTTGATAAAGGAACCTCATCATCACCTCTATGTCAGTATCTTCCCTGAAAGTGCTAGTATGTGCCAAGGCTGCCACCTGCCAGGGTTTCCAAACCCAGCATTCCTAGTTGTGCCAGCACAGCACTGGTTCCACCCGCAGTGGGGAGGCTTTACCTTCCCTTATCTCAGTTGCTGTAATTTGTCTTCTGGGTTCTGCAAGAGAATCCTTTTGTAACTAGAGTCTCACTGAGTCTTTTAGGAACAAAGCTCCTTCACTTTTTGACTTCATCATTTTACTACTGGGACTTAAAACACCACATCATTCATTTTCCTATGCATCAATCCTCTTATTTCTTAGAATGCAAGCAAACAAGCAAGCAAGTAAACAAACTAACAAATGAACAACTCCAAACCAACCTTCTCATTCATCCTTTCTATTGATTAATGAAAGTAAGCTTCTGAAAGAATCACTAGCATTACAATTCCATGAATAACAAGATCATTGCTTCTTGAACTTTAATGAGCAAATTTATTACTGGGGAGTTTTTGTTAAAATGCAAATTGTGGTTCAGCAGGACTGAGATGGGCTCAGTCTCTGTATATCCAACATGATCCCAGGGGTTGCAGCTGCTCCTGGCATAAGGACCACATTTTGAGTAATGAGAAACTAGATTTCACATCAAGTTTTGGCTCAGCTGGAACATTTATTAAACAATTAACTTACATAAAAATATATAGCAAACTGTATGTAGTCACACACTGTACAGAGGGTCTTGATACAAAAGTTAAATCTCCCAATAAAGAACACTCACAAGACATGAGTGTAGTGCAGTCTCCTTTATCTGCACTGTCCAGGTCTGCTGATGTGCAACTGCTGGGTTGATCTATTCTGTGAGGTTTCTTCCTATAAACATGGTCCTGATAGAGTCTCTGTTTATAAACTTTCTCCACATCCCAAGTTAGCTACTCTCAACTTCTGCTGTGTATCAGAATCCTCACTGGAGATTTTCAGAAAAATAAAGATGGGAGCAGGACTCAGGTATCTCTATTTTCTTTTTTTTTTTTATTTTAAAGAGAACAAAACAAAACAAAACAAAACAGAGTAAAGCAAATCAGAACAAAATGATGCATGTGTTACAGGACTTCAAAACAAGACAACAGGAAATCAACAGCGGCTACCATAATGTCTCTCATTTTCTTCAAAATAGCTTTCCATATCATCACATACAATAAAATCAAACAAAACAAAATAGAACAAAACCAATCAAAACAAAAGAATGAAAGCATTACAGGACTTTAAGACAAGATAATAGGAAATGAACAATGGCTACCATAATGTCTCGTTTTCTTCAAAATAGCTATCCATACCATCACATATAATAAAATAAAACAAAACAAAACAGAATAAAACCAGTCAAAACAAAAGAATGAAAGCATTATAGGACTTCAAAACAAGATATAGGAAATCAACAATGGTTACCATAATACATCCCTTTATCTTCAAAATAGCTGCCCATACCGTAAGACACAGTAAAACCTAACAAAGCAAGACAGAATAAAACCAAACCTAACAACATTATGAAATTGATATAAGAATTCAAAACAAGATAATAGGAAATTAACAGTGGTTACTATTTCACCTTTTTAGGCATTTCCTCCCCTATCACTTTCTTAACATCTATTGTGCTTTTTGGATCCCACTAACTCCTTCAGTTTTTTATGCTAGGAAGATAACTCGGTAGTCACCCATATGAGTCCAAACAATTTCACCCATGAGCGTGATCTCTAGTTGCATCCATTTACCTACAAGAGCCTCTGCATTATCCTACTTTATAGCTTCGTACTTTCCTATTGTATGAAAATACCATATCTTTCTTATCCATTCTGTGGTTGATGGGCAAGTTACCCTTGCTTTTTTCTGGTCTCCTGTCACATGGAGCAATTGTTTTCTCTCCTTTGATTTTGTCTGTGAATTTTCTTTCAAGTTAAATGTGTTTCTTGCATACAATATATTGATGGATCTTGTTTCTGGATCCACTCTCCCTGTGTTTCTTTTTACTGCTGAGTTGAAGCCATCTACATTAATGGTTACAGCTGGCATGCATTGGTTCATCTCTGCCATGCTAGCCTCCTGCCGTTGGCCCTCCACATTTCCCCTTTGTTCAATTGCCTATCCTGTTTGGCAATCCTCCTCTGCTACTGTTCCTGGAACCATGGTCATCTTTGCCTCTCTGTAGAATATCCTTCCACACTCTCTCTAGGGTTAGTTTGGTGGTCATGAATTCCTTCAGTTTTTCTATGTCATGGAAGTATCTTATTTTTCCATCAATTTTGAAAGATAGTTTTGCAAGTTACATCAATCTGGGTTGGAAGTTGTTTTCTTTCAGGATTTGAAACATTTCATTCCAAAGTCTTCTTGACTTAATGGTTTGTGTCGACAAGTCTGCCATGATTCTGATTGGTTTTCCTTTATAGGTAATCTGTCTCTTTTCTCTAACAGCTTTTATTTTTTGTTTTTTTAAAATTAAAAAAAATTATTTTAAAGAGGATAAAGCAGAATAAAACCAATTAAAACAAACCAGTATAAAAGATACAGGGCTTCAAAACATTATGAAATCAACAATAGTTATCATAATGCCTTTTGATGTCTTCAAAATAGCTGCAGATAACTTTGGACGCAGTAAAAATCAGACAGAACAGAATAGACTAGAAACAATAAAAACAAAACAATGAATACAATAAAGGACTTCAAAACAAGCCAATAGTAAATCCAAAATTGCTACCATAATATATCTTGCTATCTTTGAAGTAGCTGTTCCTGCCATAATAAAAAAAAAAAACAAAAGAGAATAGAACCCAACCGAACAAAACAATGGATATGATATAAGACTTCCAAAAGAAGGCCATAGAGAATCAACAATGGCTGTAACCTCCAGAAGGAGATCCCCTCTAGGTGACACACTGTATACCTCTATCCTCTGAAACTATGGTCAGACCACTGTCCCTAGACTTGCAATGGTAGTGAAACAACAAGGCATCACAGGCATCCAATTGCATTTCACCTCTATAGCTATCATCACAGCCTGTGTTTCTTTGGATAAACCAGTCGTTTATTTTGGGGGTGGGAGTGGGGAATTGGCACTTCTTGTTTGCCAGTCTATGTGCTGGAAGGGCCTGGGGTCTGGCTGTTCCAGTCTGGTGGCAGCCCGTGCATGGCACTGGTTCCCAGACTGGGCTTGCTTGCTGGTGTGGCCTTGTTCTCTCTACCCCTGGTCTGTGAATGGTGCTGACTCACAGGGAGAGGCTGGGGTCTGGCTCTCTAACAGCTTTTATTATTCTGTTCTTATGTTGAATTTCTGGAACCTTATTATATGTATGGGTATGGATTTATTTTGGTTATGGCTAGTTGAAATTCTATATACCTCATTTATCTGTATGCCAGATCCCTTTCCCATGACTGGGAAGCTTTCTGCTATGATTTCTGTAAATCATCTTTTTATTTCATTTGTGTTGAATCCAGCTTGTCTGTCTTAAATTATTTTTCTTTGTGTCATCTTGCAGCCATTGAATCGTTATTTCCTGGTTCCTTGTTATTTTTAAGAGATCTTTCCTTTCATGATCACTAGCTGCGATCCTGCCTTCAAGGTTTGAAAGTCTATCCTCAGTATTTTTCAAGCAGTTTTGCTAGCTTTTGATTGACTTTTTAATTTCCTGGATAGCTCTTTGAATCTGTTTCATGCATTGTAATTCCTTCCTATATTGTTCATTCAAGGTTTTCATCATTTTCCTATGCTCCTATTTTTTTTATTTATGTCTTCTTTAGATATGCTCAGCAGTTCTTTCATTATGTTTGTGATTTCTTCTTTTACCTGAGACATTATTTCTGATCTGATTATTTTACAGTCTCATGAAGTTGTTTCTTTACTTCAGTTGCTATCCTCTCAGAGATTTTAGGTGTGTGACTTCCATTTTCTTCTATAACTATGTCTCCCAGACTTGTTCTGTGTGGGCTGGAGGTCTGAGATTGCCTTTTACTCCTTCATCTTGACATTCTTCTGGGTTCCTCCCAACAAGTCAGTTGTGGAGTCCCAGGCACTTCCCATGTTGACTACCCCTCTGCAGTGTGCGGGAATGGAGCAGGCACCTGGGTTTCTCTGACCCCAGGTTCCCAGGGAGGTAGTGGGGCAAGGGGTGGGCTTCTCTAGACCCATACAGCTACACTGAGGCTTCCCTGATAGCCAGGGGTGCGTGGTGGTGGCAGGGCTGCTTCTTCTTTCAGTCTGCATGTCTACACTGGGACTCCCATGATGGTGGCAGGCACACAGGGGTGTGTTTATCTGATTCTCCTGGTGAGCACTGGCTGCCCAAAGGAAGTGAGGGTCTCCAGTGGTGATCTGTGGGTGCACAGGGCATATCTGGCAGCTTCTCCCTGCCCACACTGGCTGTCCACAGGAAGCAAGCCTTTTGAGGGTGGCGGCAGGTATGCAGAGGTGGATCTGGCTGCATCTCCCTGCCCATGCTGGCTGCCTGCAGGAAGCACACCTTCTGATAGTGGTGGTGGGCTCGCAGAGGCGAATCTGGCTGTGTGCTGCTGCCTGTGCTGGCTGCCCGCAGGAAGCAAACCTTCCGACGGTGGTGGCTGGTGCTGGGCATCCCTATTTTAAAGAGTCTCCACAGGTAATTCTATTGTGCAACCAGAATCTAGAATCAATGTTTTAAATACCAGATTTTTCATTTCAGTGTTGTTACTGTGATTTTTTTTTTTTCAGAATCGGGGTTCAAACTCACAGCCTCACGCCTGCCAGACAGGCGCTTAAGCCACCAAGCCAAACTCCCAGCCATTGTTACTGTGATTTGATTCCTTAAAAATGGCTCTGCGAAAAGCCTGCTGTTAGTCCTTATGAACTTGGGAATTCCTGTTTGGTTTGTGCAGCACCATAGTTCTGCCATTTCCCAGCTTGGAGCCCTCAAAGCGGTGTGGATTCTGCTCTTTTGATGTGCTTGCCACCCAAATGGAAGTATGTTTTATTCCAGAAGATGAGCAATTTTCCTATTGCCATCCAAGTTGAAAACAGAATGTCCCATTAGGTGGAAACACAAGTACTAGAAAACGTATCGCATTGTTAAAAGACTGGCTTTTTATGTGTGGAGGGTTTGCACTGGGTGCTTTTCCCAATATAGGCTGTGGACAGTTTTTAGGCCCTTCAAAACAGAGGCAGCAAAGACTGTTGCAGACGTCAGCCAGAAGGAAGAAAAGAGGAATGGAAAGGCCGGTTGCTGTTTGGATTTAAAATGCTTTAAAAGGTTGCCAACTGAGAAATGAGTTGTGCTGCTGCCCAATTATCCATCTACCTCCTCTGGTCCACTGGCTCCATGGTATCTGAGAGAAATAAATGATTCTAAGGCTGAGATTTTGAAACCAACCTTTAGAATTGTTTGCCAGGGTCTAACATTAAATATGCTGAAGTTCATCCCTTTTCAGTTACAGAGGCATCTCTTTGTACATTGAGCACTGGATTAAAGTGACTTTTTAAAAAAAAAAGTGAAATAAATTCATTTAAACTTCCTCCCTTTCTTTCCTGGGCTAGACAAATATATATTGTCTCTGTATCTTTTCCTCACTGGGATAAAAGAAAAATTGTATTAAAAAAAGAAGAAAGAAAAAGAAAAAAAGCTATTGACTCTGAAATCCTACCTAATTTAAACTGCTCGTACAATTTGACAAATGAGTCTCTAAAAGAACAAATGTTAAAGTATTTTGAGTGTGAATTACATGATTCTAAGCAGCACCTAATGGTTTCTCCACTCCTGAGGAGGGACTAGGAGGTAAAAGGCAAGGTATGAATTGTCACCTGGACCTGTCACTCAGACTGTGCACTGCTAAATGGTCCTTTGCTAAGTGTGTAGAAGAAAGAGTACCAGGAAGCAGAAGTGACTAAACCTTAGAGTCAGGGCCATCTTGACCTGTGAAGAAAGAAGATAATTTCTGGTGCGTCTTTCAGGGGAAGGGACATAATGCTAGAAAATCTCTCAAGCTGGAGAATTTCCTTGTGGATTCTTTTGTCATTGATAGCCTCTAAAATCACCAGGCTAGCTGACCAGAATACTACAGAGGAAACATAAACACGGCCAACAGATATATGAAAAGCTGCTCAATGTTGTAAACCATCTGGGAAGTGCAAATTAAAACCATCTTGAGATGTCATCTAGTAGCTATTATGGTGGCTCTTGCTGGGAAAATAAGAGATAACACATATTGACAAGGTGTAGAGAAAAAGGAAACCTAATACACTGTTGGTGGGAATGTGGACTGGTTCAGCCATCATGGAAAACAATATAGAGCCTCATAAGGAGATTAAAAATAGAACCACTATAGGATTCAGCAATCCCTTCTCTGGCTATATACTTAAATAATATAAATTGTCATCACGTAAAGGTATCTGTGATAGCCAAAACATGGAAACAGTCTAAGTGCCTACTGATTGATGAGTGGATAAGAACAATGTGGAATAGACAGACACACACAGACTTTTAAAAAAGGAGGTCCTAGCATTTAAATTTTTTTATAATTATATGTTTGTAATACATAATGATGATACTCATCATGGGGAGTTAGATTAACACATCTTAATTATTTTTTAAGTCTCTTTCTCCCTCTCTCCCTCCTCCCCCGATCTCTGTCCGCTTCCTATTTGCAAAAGACCTATATCCCTGTTTCCTAGTATGTCTTTTATTTTGTTCTTTATTTATATTTGGATTTCCCACATAAGAGAAACCATGTGGCAGTTACATTTATGATCTCGTTTATCTCCTTTAACATTATTGTCTCAAGGTGCATCCATTTTCCTACAAATGAATTAAACCTATCCTTCTTTACAACGGAGTAGTGCTCCTTTATGTATAAATAGCACATTTTCTTTATCCATTCATTCTTTGATGGGCACAGAGACCACTTCCAAGATTTAGCTATTGTAAATAGTGCTGCTATAAACATGGGAATGTGTGTATCACTGTGATAAGATGTCTTTAACTTTTGGGAAGATACTCAGAAGGAGCATAGCTGGGTGGAATGGAATTTTTATTTTTAGCTTTATAAGGAATCTCCATATGGACTTTCATAGTGGTTGCACTAGTTTACATGCCCACCAACAATATAGAAGGCATCCTTTTTCCTCACAGCCCTGTCAGCATTTGTTATTATTTCATTCCTTGATGATAGCTATTCTTTCTGGAGTAACGTGGTATCACAGTATTGTTTTAGTTTGCATTTTTTAAATGGCCAGCTATGTTGAACATTTTTTCATGTATTTATTGGCCATGTGCATGCTTCCTAAGGAGTATCTATTCATTTCAATTGTGTAGTTTTTGATTGGGTCTTTTATTTTGGGAGCCTAATTTTTTGAATTCTTTACATATTCTAGATATTATTGAAGAATAATAGCATTGGTCTGAGGAATAGCTGGCAAAATCTTTTTTCCCAGTCTATAGGTTGGCTCTTCACTCTGTTTGCTGTTTCTTTTGCTGTGTAGAAACTTTAAATTCAATGATTCCATTTGTTGATTCTTGAGGTTTTATTTCTTGTGCAGTTGGGATTGTATTCAGAAAGTCATTGTCTATGACTTCAAGAATTTTATCTCTTGTATCTTCCATCAGATTGTTCCCTTTAATATTCAGCTATTTGAACCATTTTGATTTTATTTTAATATATGGTGAGAGATGTGGGTGTGGATTCAATCTTTTGCACATGGATGACCAGTTTCCCCAGCATCTCATTGCTTCAGGAAACATTTTTGGCTCCTTTGGCAAAGATCAGAGAGCCAAATGTGCCTGGGGTTGTTTCTGCGCCCTCTATTCTGTTCCATTGATCCATAAGGCTTCTCTTATTCAGGTACTACGCTGTTGCTTCACTGTACATTTTTTTTTTTTTGGTACTGGAGATCAAACTCACAACCTCATGCCTGCCAGGCAGGTGCTTAAGCCACTGAGCCAAATCCTGGCCCTATTTTTTTGAGACAGAGTCTCACTATGCAATTCAGGCTGGTCTTGAACTCACTTTGTAGCCCAGGCTGGTTTTGAACTCATAACGATCCTCCTGCCTCAGCCTCCTGAGTACTGGGATTAAAGGTGTGCATCACCACGCCCCCTCACCATAGCTTTGTGATAGAATTTGAAATCCTGGATAATGATGCCTCCTGCTTTACTTATTGTTTGATGACTTTATGTTTATAATTGTGATCTATTCTTGTTGACTTGTTCTGTTAACCAATACGTAGTGACGCTCTTTGCCTCTTATGATGGGTTTTAGCTTAAAGTTCAATTTGTCTGAAAATACTGTAGCTACTCCTGGTTGCTTCTGGGTTCCTGTTGGATGGAATATTCTTTCCTATCTTTCGATTTTTATACCACAAATTTCTTTTTTAATTAAATGTTTCTTGCATATAACACATTGTTGGAGTTTGTTACTTTTTCCAGTTTGCCAATTTGTATCTTTTGACTGGAGAACTGAGACTAATCACTTTGAGAGCTATTACTGAAAGGTATTGGTTTATTTTTGAGTTTTTTTTATTTAAGCAGAAAAAAAAGACATATATAACAAAGACAAAAAACAAAACAGACAAACGACTAGAGTAAATGCACAGCAGTAACATTACAGGTTTACAAAACAGGATAATAGAAACTTGACAATGCTTGCAATATTTCGCATCGTTATCTTTAAAATGGTTGTTTACATTAACAGAAATAGACATGTAAAATTGATCTAATCATATCAGTATTAATTGTTCTTTCTCAATAACGAATACATTCAGCAGTGTGTTTGTTTTAGTTATCTTACATATACATGTATACAGATTTATATCTTTTCCTTTTCCCTTCCCTCTTTTCCCCTTTTCCCTTCCCAGTTACTTTTGCTCTTCAAGCTGTTTTTTACCCTTCCATAGTATTTATTATAGATTGTGGATCATATATACTTTTTCAGTTTCTTACACTAGGGAGACAATACGGTATTTACACTTGTGGGTTTGATTTATTTCACTCATGAGTATGGTCTCAAGTCGTGACCATTTACTTATAAAAGTCTCAATGCAATCTTTCTTAATAGCTGAGTAGTACTCCATTGTATAAAAATACCATATCTTTTTAATCCATTCTTTGATTGATGGGCACTTGGGTTGTTGGTATTGGTTTATTTTTGCCATTGCATTAGTTTCTTCTTTCTGATTCCTTTTTTCCCCCTCCTGATTAACTGCTTACTTTATCTGGTGTATTTATCTCATTAATTTTTTTTGGGGGGGTATTGTTGACTTCATTGTCTTTTTCTCAGATTCCTTGAAAATTTTTCAGCTTGCTGGTTTGGCGGTCATGAATTTCTTAAGGGGATCTTTGTTATGGAAAGGTCTTATTTCTCCATCAATTTTAAAACAGTTTTGGGGGATATATTAGTCTGGATTAGGATATATTTTAAGGTTTGAAAACACTTGACCTCAAGTTCTTTTGGTCTTTAAAGTTTGTGTTGAAAAGTCTGCTGTAATTCTAATGGGTTAAACTTAATGATTTGTTGCTTTTCTCTAACAGTTTTTAAGATTTTATCCTTTGTTGAACTTGTGAGATTTTGGTTGTATGTGTCATGGTGAAGTTCTTTTCTGATTAGATCTATTTGAGGTTCTGTATGCCTCACTTATCTGCATGTTAAATTGTTTCCCCATATTTGGAAAGTTTTCTGCTGTATTAGTTTTTTTTTTTAAATTTTATTTTAGAGATAGTAAAATCCAACAAAACAAAACAGAACAAAGTCAATCAAAACAAAGCAGTAGAATTGGTACAGAACTTCTAAGAAAGATACTAGGAAAACAATAGCCTACTATAGTTGTCCATTCCGACATGTATAGCAAAATCAAACCAAAAACAAAACAGAATAAAACCAATCAAAACAGAATATTGAATAAAGCAAAACAGTGAGAACAATATTGGACCTCAAAGACAAAACAGAAGGAAATCCTCCATATTTGTTACATTGCATGCTATCATCCTTCCAAGGGATGCTCAGACTACCTGCCCCAGTCCTGCAAAATCAACCAAACAATACAAGCATTTAGTTGTTTTATGTACTTTGGTTGCTATCAACTTAGCTTGTCCTCTGAACCAGCAGGTTGCTTATGGGTTGGGGGGTGTGTGTGGATTCTTAGCCCGTGTGCCAGTAGGCTTATGGGAAGTTTTGACTTTGCCTGGTACCCATGGTGCCACTTACCAGGAAGGCTGGCTAGTTGTCTTCTGGTTGGATCTTCCCTGACCCAGCATGGTGGGTTCTTGGGAGGCACTAATCTTTCTCTTCCTGGAGTCCGCGCCACTTGCACTACTTACCAGAAAGGTTGGCTTGCTATATTAGTTTTGTAAACAGGGTTTCTATGCAAATTTGTACTGTCTTCTGATTTTTCATTAATTCCAGTTAATCTTAGATGAGTTTTCTTTACACCATCTAGCAGTTACTGGATTCATTTTCCACGTTTCCATTTTCTCTTATTATTTTTAAGGTATCTCTTAGTATGTGGTTACTTGTATCAGCCCTGTCTTCTAGTAGTTACTTATGACTTCACACCGGCAACTTCTGTTGTCTTAACTTTTAATAGATCTTTAAGAAAACTTTAATTTCTGGTGGTACTACTTCATGGACTTTAACTTTTTGCTAAACTGGTTATCCACATTTTGTATCATTTTGTTTAGCTCAGGTCACTTTTTTTTTTGGTACTAAGAATTGAACTCACCACCTTGTGGTAACCAGGCAGGTACTGTGCCACCAAGCAATATCCTCAGCCCAGATTGACTGTTTTGGAGCCTTCTGTAAGATCACTGATCATTTTGTTTATGAAGTCAATGACTGCTATTTTTGAAAATATTTTTTGTCATTTTTTGGACACAGGGTCTTGCTATGTGGTTCAGGCTAGCCTTGTGCTCACTTTGTAGCCCAGGCTGGTCTTGAACTTGCAATTATCCTCCTGCCTCAGCCTCCAGAGTGCTGGGATTATAGGAGTGCACCACCACATCCGGCTTCAATGACTGTTATTTATATCCTCTTTGAGCTTGCTGAGGGCTTTATTGATTTTTTCTGGCCTCCTGTTTTATTCCTTCATATAATTCAGCTCTTTGGCTTTTAATTTCCTCCCACTCAGTGACCCCATGGATCAGCTTTGGGTGAGTTGGGAGTTTTTGGATGTATTTTCTTGCTTCACTGTGTTGTGTTTGTGTTGCTTTTATGTATGTGTCATGAGTGTTGAGGGTTGATTATAATGGAAAGATATTTTGCTAGTATGGAGATTACTTTAGTGTCTGCTTTCGAGTCATGTGCTTTGGATGTGGCTAACTATAAGTCTTTGCCTCTCATCTTATAATTTAACCAGCTTCATTAATTTGGGTAATGAAGGCTGCATTGTGATTGGTCCAGCATCCAGTTCTCCAGAAAAATATTGCAGTGTTGTTGATGACACAAAGACAAACCAGATACTGGCATATAGTAAAAATGAATAGCAACAACTATGCCACTCTGGCAACAGCAGCAAAACCAACAACTATAATAGAGTTGAAGACAAACTGTATATTGACACGTACCATACGTATGAATAAAAGTTATACCTGTACACTTTTACCAATAGAAAAGGGATCTCTAATTATAATATAGACACAAGAAACCAAATATTGACCTACAGTAAGTATTAACTAAATGCAACAACCATGCCACCACTAACAGTAGAAAAGAATTCAACAAGGATAGTATAAAGTCAATTAACTATCTAAAGCTTCATGGTAATACTAGTAAAGAAGAAGAGAGTGGGGAAGGGTAAAAATGGAAGAAATGAAATTTGAAAAATAAAGAAAAGGAAGTTGAGAAGGATGAGAAAAAATGAGATAAAGGATTTTACCAAGGAGTAAAAGAAAACTAATAGAGATAGATAAAAGTAACAGAAAAGAATAAAAAAGAAAAAGAAGAATAAAAAAATAACAAAATAAAGAAAAAAATAGAAAAATTAGAGATCAAAATAAAGAAAAAAAAAAAAAAAAAAAAAAAAAAAAAAAAAAAAAAAAAAAAAAAAAAAAAAAAAAAAAAAAAAAAAAAAAAAATCCTTTTTTCTTTTTTAAATGGGTGACTTTTATCCAGGGTCTACTGTTTTTTTTTTTTTTTTTATACCAGGAATGTGACTCAGGACCTCATGCTTGACTGGCAGGGGCCACACTGATGAGCTACATCCCTCTCCAGGTCTACAGATTTGGAGTCCGCCAGATATTGAGGAGGGATAATGAATTATCCCTAAAACCTAGTTAGTTTCCACACTCATGCTTTTTGTGCGTCAATACTGAATGCTGATTTACCTTTTTTGCCAGGTGTGGTGTCTGCTTTAGGGTTGTGCAGGAAGTCCCCAGCTTACCAATATGTGAGTTATGAACTTTCACGGATATGAATGGACCTAAAATTATGAACATTCCTAGATGTGAACAAATCACCAAAGTAGTTCACGTGTTTACTTTACCATTTTAAGGTAACCGTAAAAGTAAAAATAGCTTGTTTATAGTATTTGTGTGTGTATGTGTTTGGTTTTATGGTTTTATATATATATATATTTTTTTTTTTCCCGTTTTCCCTCCAGGCAAAGGTCTCACTATGTAGTTCAAGCTGGCCTTATACTTGCAGAAGTCCTCCTGTCTCAGATTCCTGAGTGCTGGGATTACAGGCATGTACCACCATGCCTGACTTTACATTGTATATTTTTGTGTCAAAGGTGTATAATACTTTATTGGACTTACAAATGAATCTGACTTATGCATATTCTCTGGAACAGAACTTGTTTATAAGCCAGGGTTGTACTGTACTCCCTATAGCCACTCCCATTTTCTGTATCCCTCTGTGCGCCCCAAATCACAGCTTTTCTGCCTAGAGTTATGACCTGTGGGTTTGTGAGTCTTCCCCTCCAAACCCCTCTGTTTGTGCGTCCCTGGCTGTGGCAATAGCTCAAGCTGAGGCATATCCTTGATCACACGGGTGGGTGGGAAAAGCAAAAAGACCAGTGAGTTTTGTGTTAGATGTAGGCAGCTGGGTGTGTGTGTGTGTGGGGGGGGTCAAGAAGTCTGCTGAACTTAATATCAGTACATTTAGACCCTGCCACCTCCAGAAATCACAAACAATCAGACTGGCTTCTCAATTTATAGGGCAGGACCACCATGTCCTTTCTTGCCTGAGTTTAAACTTCTCAGGGGGTTTATATCTAGCCTGTGCCCTCTCCACAACTGTGTCTTATGGTTGTTCTCCACACAATCATTGTCATAGGATGAGCTTAGAAACCTTATAGTTGTTTTGTAGTTCACTCGTAATTAACCCCTCCCCAAAGATGAGAACCTGCTATTGAATTTCCTGTAACATGGACTGGAGGACATTACGTCAAGTAAAATAAATCAGACAGGGGCTGGGGGAGTAGATTCGTGGTAGTATGCATACTTAGCATGTATAAGACCCTAGGCTCAATCTCTGGCACCAAAACAAAACAATCTGATACAGGAAGAAAAATATTTCATAATGTCACTTATGCGTGGAATCTAAAAAAAGTTGAATTTATACAAAAGAGGTGTTGTGTTGGGGTGGGGGTAGAGGAGGGGGTGGGCGACTTGACCTTTATGAAGTCATATTGAGTGTTGTTATCACCCTCCAAGGTTGAAGGATGTCCTGGGGCATTGTCCATCAGAGGAAGGCACATTTCAAGCAGTTGGTTGTCAGAAAAATATTTCTTAATGCTGGATGTGAACACTGTGTGTAGCCATTTCATAAACAATGAACCAAGCTTTTACACTGCCCTCCACATTTCAGGCTGTCCGGCCTTGTTCACATTCTGCTCCTTGATTGCACGAGGAGTCTGGGAATGAAACACCAGTAGTGGCTTAATTTTCAGATCAATACTTGTGTTTGTACACAGCAAAAGGGTCAATCTGTCCCTCATAGGCTTGTGCCCCAGCAGTGCCTTTTCCTCCTGCATGATATAGGTTCTGTTTGGCATTTTCTTTCTGTTTCATTGCAGCTGAACACTTGTTGAGCAATGTATCCTTCTGCCTTCATGAATTCTGCATATTCTTTCTTGTAGGCTTCTGCAGGGACGTTGTCAGAACTGGAAGCCTCACCATGTCTTATCACATGTGGATGCCACTTCTCTTGTGGAATTTATCAAAGCATCCTCTACTGGCTTTAAATTCATCACTCGTTGCCCTTGCACAGGGGTTTTCTTGCAGTAAATCACTGTATAATTTTCTGGCCTTTTCACAGATCATATCTTCACTAGGGCTGTCACCTGCCAGCTGTTTCTCACTCAACCACACTGACAAAAGTTTTTCCACCTCTTCCAGCACTTGTGTCATCTGCTCAGTTAACACCATTACTTCTTTTGCTACATCAGCTCCTTTGATGACATCTTTATTCTTCAAAATAGTTGAGATTGTCGCCTTTGCCATCATGTACTCCAAAGCCAAATCAGTCACACAAACATCACGCTCATGCTTTTCTACAATTTCCTTCTTCAATTCAATGGTTATTTTCTCCAAAACCTTCCTGTTACCAATCTTGCCCTGGACTTTCTTGTTATCTTCATTATTGTTCTGCACACATTCTTGTCATCTTCATTATTGCTCTGCTCTTTCCTTTTGCCACCATGCTTGCTCTGCAGTTTCTTTGGAACCACACTGGGCTGAATAATAAAAAGCACACAAAATTGTTTCACAGCAAGTATGCACAGGTCTGTCTGTGACCATGACCCACATTCGTGTTTATGTGGGAAAGATGCCTGTGATTGTGTTTGTCTCTCAATGCTGAGTTCAGGCACATAAGTAAAATTTTGTCCAACACTTGTTTGCTAACTGAATTGTTCACAAACAGAAGCATTTATGAAGAGACATTACTGTATATACAATAATTAAAAAGCACAACTAAAGACACCAGCTTAAAGTGCATGTATGCATGTCAAGGGACTGGGGGAGTGGGACAGGGTGGGCATGCAGAAGGTTGCTGACGATATCAAAACTTGCACAAGAAATTGATTTTTTTATTATGGAAAGTGAGAGATCGGAGCATATGCTATGTTTTTGGTACTTCATGTTTTGTGTTTATTCTTATTAACTTTCTGAGGTTAATGTTAAGAAATAGTAAACAGTCATGAATTACCAGAAATTCTAATATGCAACTAAAACTAGCAATGAACTTTATAGATGGAACGTTTGTCGCAAAGATTTAAAAGAATTATTAAAAACTTTATCTCCACAAAACCCACATACAGAAGCAGATTCATACTTTTCAGACTTAGTTTTTATGTGTCACAAGTAGTGAGATCAGTGAACAAATGCCTAAGACCAAGGTCAGATTGAATTTGGGAAACGATAAAGCCAGGGCAGACACGTGGAAAATGTCATCTTTTCCCTTTCACATTCCTTCCAAGGATGTCAAAGCCGAATGGCTTTGTGTGGCTTTGAATTTCCAGGCATTTGGTGGCTACTCATTTTATCTTCTGTAGCACCCAAAAAATTTCCTTAACAAATTCCTCTTATTTCCTAACAAATGCTTTTGTCCTCACTCTTTTCTCATTTTCCTGATAGGAGCCACTTTCACTAATATAGTAAATGATAGGTAACTGCCTTTTAAAAGGAACAATTAGGTTTAACTTGGGTTTAAATCACAAATTGTGAAAGGAGGTAAAGGCTCTAGATAAGGTAGCCTAGGACCTCTTGTTTTTCCCATGTTGTTCTGTGAATGTTTGGAGAAGATTTTTTTCGGAAAATTGTGGAGTACAATACAGTATTCTGGCATATGAGATTCTCGAGTCAGATCTGACTCCCAAGTTTGGACTCCATTGTTTTACTAAAATCTAAAATTCTTCTGTACCAAAGATTTTTGTCTTCTTTTAAACTCTCAAAATGCTCACAACTAAAGGGAAGGTATAAACCTCTGAAACTGTAAGTATCATTATTTTATTTTATTTTATTTTATTTTATTTTATTTTATTTTATTTTTTCGTACAGGGTATCAAACTCACAACCTTGCGCCTGCCAGGCAGGCACTTAGGCCACTGAGCTAAATCCCCAGTCCTATTTTTTGAGACAGGGTCTCACTATGCAGTTCAGGCTGGCCTTGAACTCACTTTGTCGCCCAGGTTGGTCTCAAACTCACAATGATCCTCCTGCCTCAGCCTCCCGAGTGCTGGGTTTAATGGAGTGCACCACCATGCCCAGCTAGTATTATTATTTTAAAGATGCAGAACCTGAGTCTCAGAGAAGTAATGTCGAGTGGCCAAGGGGACATAAATGGTAAGAACCTAGGTATGTCTAATGGCAAAGTACATGTTCCTTTATGTTGCAACTAAGTTTGTAGCACCACTTCCAGTGTGTCATTACTGACTGCCCACTGAGGGAAGTAGTATGTCGAGAAGACAGTAGTATGGCAAGTGTAGGCAAATGAAACTGTCTACATCTGTTCCGTCCTTGTTGCATTTTACAAAAAGAATGTCTGGACAGAGAGGGCTGAAACCCAGTTAGTGTGTTATTAATGGAGAACTTCCAGGAATTGAGAAGGAAACTATTTCTGAGTTGAGGACACTTTCCACATGTCTTTCAAATTCTTTTTTTTTTCTTTCTTCTTTTTTTGTCTTTTTGAGACAAGGTCTTGCTATGCAGTTCAGGCTGGCCTTGAGCTCACTTTGTAGCCCAGGCTGGTGTTGAACTTGCAAAGATCCTTCTGCCTCAGCCTCCTGAGTGCTGGGATTACAGGTGTGCACCACCATGCCTGGCACAAATTCTACCTCTAATCTTTTATTTAATTCTGTTTGATAAGAAAATAAGAAGTCTTCATAAAGTTTTACCCTCTAAAAGAAAACATTTTCCCCCTTTTGTAGGCATTAGTAAAAAACCTTTGACATCTCTCCTAAAGTAGAAGGGCATTAAATACTTTTTTGCAGAGAAACTGGAGAAGATGAAAAACCATACATTCCTTACATCCAGGAGTTAAAGCAGAGAAGACTTTTTTTTTTGGCACCAGAGTAAATATGTCAAGAATGGCCATATTTGCATATTCTGTATTTTAAAATCAAGCTTAAAACTGCCTCGTATATTCTGAATCTGGCAAGTAGAAGGCAAGGAGGTCACCTATACAGCTGGTGCAGGTAATGGAATTCCCATGAGGCACATTTTGAAGCTTCAAAGTAATGTGACAACCAGAGCACTCCGTATGTTGGGAGCTCATGAGATGAGCACCAGCTCTAAGACACTGTAATATAGGTGGTGTATCAAGGGTAACTGTTTATATTAAGTGTCTTTAATTTCAATTACCTTCCATGTAATTATTCTAGATATAGTCACAAATACAAGACACTGTAATATAGGTGGTGTATCAAGGGTAACTGTTTATATTAAGTGTCTTTAATTTCAATTACCTTCCATGTAATTATTCTAGATATAGTCACAAATACAAGACATACAGAAACATGCATGCTGACAAGCATATGCAATAGTTCAGTCTTAGTGATTCTACATGAAAAAATAATGGAAACATTTTTCCTAACCCAAGATGCCTTATAAAACCATGCATTATTGAAGACTATTTAATAAAAGATTTGTGACTGTTAATTTGTGATATTCAAAATGACTGAACAGTTACACAAAGAATATTTTGGGTAAGAAAATGTAAGTAGCCATTTCTAAAACATGCCTTCATTTTAAACACTGATTGGGTCATTAAAAATAGGTAATTACATCGAAAGATTCTTTTTGCTGAATTATTAAATGTAACATATATCTGAATATAGGTGATAGAATAGGTTAGATCATTGCAACTTCTACTGATAACTAATCCTTAGCATCCATATTGTCACCTAATTTTAGTAGCCTTCACTTGTGAGCAGCTGTTCTCAATCAAGATATGTCCTTTGTGAGGTGTGTCACAAGTAATTTGTTATTGATAACAGTTACCGAAGCTTTAAAATGAAAGGCTTGTTAGATATTACAGCACACTCCAAGTGATCTGACTAATGAGGTTACCCAAGGACAGAGGTCTCACTGGCATTTCTGTGAGCCTCCAAAGGCTGATAATGGGCTAAACCCCTGGGGTCCCGGCTGATAAAATCCCTCCTGCTTCTTGCTTAGTTGTCTGGGATAAGAGATGATAGCTAATATTTCCTGGGGCCAATGTCTTTGTAATTGTTTGATAATTAGGCGTCTTTTTAGAGCCCTTGTGTGCAGAAGGCTCCCAGAGGAGAGTGCCTGCATGACCAGGAAGGTATGTTTCCTGGGTTACTGGGTAAGTGCCCAAGACAAGAAAAGTGTGACATCTTTCAACCAATGAATAAAGCAATCGGAAGTGATAATGGGCTCTCTGTTAAGCTCTTTTTATGATCCATAATATTACATATTCACTAAGTATGGTAAATTTACATTAATCATTACAATATTCCTCTGAGGTAGATATCATTGTCTCTGTTTTACAGATATGCCTCAGAGAGGTTAAGAACCTTGCTTAGCACGCTGGTTTGTGAGTGACAAAACTGGGTGAAACTCTGATCATAGTTATGGTTACTATGCTGTTCTGTTGCAAAGTAAGGGAGGAAGATCCCAGACTCCATGAGTGTACAACTCAAGAGATGTTACACTTATAGTCTATTGCAGATTACAAAACTTTTAATGCGTGGTACCTCACTAACTATTGAAACAGCTGGGGAATGTATATTGGAAGGGTAAGACCTGTGTGTGTATGTGACGTGTGCACACATGTGTGCAAAGGAGAAAGAATTCTGTTCCTTTTTAGTCAATGTGGAAACAGCATGAAAAAAGTGTAAAAGTTCTAAAGATCTTCCTTTCCATTGGTCAACAGATGGATGATAATTCCTAATGAAATAAGAAGTAGAGTCCAAGCCTGACTCTTTAGAGACAACTCAGTTCTTGGCTTCTTTTTAGTTCTATTTTTTTGGTAGTACTGGAGATTGAACCATAGGACCTTCATACTGAATTACATCCCAAACCCTTTTTATTCTTTATATTTATTTATTTATTTTTTGTGGCACCAGGGATTGAACTCACAACCTTGTGCCTGCCAGGCAGGTGCTTAAGCCACTGAGCCAAACTCCCGGCTCTTTATTCTTTATTTTGAGACAGGGTCTCCCTAAATCACTTAGCGGCCCAAGCTGGGCTCATCTTGTGATCCTCCTGCGTCAGCCCCTCAGAGTACTGGAATTATAGATGTACACCACCATTCTTGACTATGTTTTGATGGCCTCAGTGTCCCTGAAGAGTCAGGCTTGCACTCTAGTTGATCTGAGTCCAGCATCTGTGAACCTTAATCCCCAGATTACATTACTCCTGACCTGTGGGCAAAGGGCAGTAAGAGACCCCACTGAAAGGACCAGCACCTGGAAGCTGAAGAGGCAGAGAAACCTGGGGGAATGATTATCAGTAACTTGCTCAAGTTTTGGTTTATCTGCCATGCATTCGGATTTCTAAAAATATTAATTAGATTCCCAATATACTGGACATTTTGGGCAATAAGGAGTAGGTCATAAGCTTGACCTTTCAAGATCAAGTTGAAAAGAATCATGTGTGAAATATTTATGTGTGGAAATAACTTGAAATACCAGACCATATGTTCAGCTTTCCTTTCCTCATGAGCATCTATTTGCACATAACCCATGTCCATGGCCAATGAGAGTTGAGGTTGAATGGAGCCAAAGTGAGTGTTTGTCCAAAATGGCTTACCTTCCATTACCAGGAGAGAAAGAAAGGCAATGGGGAGAAGAGAAGGGCCTAGAGAGGACAGAGGTCATGGAGTGTTACACAAGATCCCTGGTCTCTTCCTCTTTCTCTTTTCTGCAGGACGTTCTCCTTGAAACCCCACCAGCCCAAGGAGTCACAGAAGACTGCCCCTTGAAGGATGATTCTACAGTATGAAGCTGGTACTGCTTCTTTCAGGAGCTCCCACAAAGACTCGGAACTAGAGATGTGCTACAGAACAGTTGGTTGTGGGTGAACCGTGGAGTGGGGCAGTTGCAAGACACAGAGAGAGTGACTGGCTCCTACCACATGATGTTTTCCTATGGGCCCAGACTCACCTGCAGCAGACCTGGGGCAGTGCCTGGTTTACAGCCCTGCACTTTCTACCAGGATGTGGAGTTGGAGGGAAAGGGAAAAGGAAGCTAAGAAAGAGACTTTGATAACATAGACTGAAATAGTAAGTCCTAAGCTAGATTTAAAAATAATACTGAACTGTGCCAAGTTTGGTGAATTGGACTAGATTTAGTTTTCTTATTGTCAAGTGGGAGTGGAAGCTTGTCAGAGAAGTATGTGCGGTTATAAAAATAAAGGATTTCTCATGTTTTCACATAGCCAATTGTGGTTGTCCAATTTATAACCTTTGCTCTAGAAATGTGTTACATCTGAGGCAGTTATTAAAATCAGACTGTGTTCAAAACAACATGCCTTTCTAAATTTCAAAAGTTTCCTTAAAAACCCCAGTTTGGGAGGGCTGAGTTAAGAGCTATACGGTAAGCCAGAGTGTACCAGGGGTATGAAGTGGGTCCAACTCTTCCTCTTTGCTGGAGAGAGAGAGAGAAAGAAAGAGAAAGGCAAAAGACCTGGCATGAATTTCTTGCTCTACCTTCTTTTGGATTGAGAGCTCACTGTGGGAATGGATGGTAGAAATAATCAGAGGACTTTAGGAAAGTTCTGAGGAGGAATGTTTCACCATTACTGGAAATTGGGCTCTAAAAGGAGATGAGATCAGTTCTAGAAAATAAAGGAGGTTGTTATGATTGTGATTATGATTTTTTTGTTTGTGCATCTGGGTCAGACTGCGTTACTACCTGCAAGCATTCAGTGGCCCTCCCAGTGGGAGGGTTACACATCCTTACTGAATGCAAGCATGGCTATGTGACTTGGTTTGGCAGCAGAAGTGTGGACAGAAATGGAGGGTGACTTTTATAGGCAGGAGCATTAAGAAATGTGGTTGGTTATGCTTTTTGTTTTTATCTACCTCTTACAACTGCCAAAGTATGTGTTAAGATGGTGCTTACATCAGCATTGGCTTTTTTTTTTTTTTAAAGATAAATCCCTGGATCACCACCATAATTTATTTGTCTACCAAAACCTAGGAGATACATGAGAAAAAAATGAAATCTAACCAGACAACTAATTTCATCATTTTACATGAAAAGGACTCATGAATGTGATTTGCTTATCAATGATAAGGAAGAAAAAGAATATATCCTGTCTAAGTCACTACTGGAAAACATATTTAGAGAAAGAAGTGACAGCTTATACAACAGAAAATGTAAAAGTAAGCAATAAAAATAAGAGTATTGTAATAGTTGATATATTGTGTCAACTTGAGAGTTGAGAAGTTTAGAAACCTAAGTGACTCAGCAGGAGGCCAGGGTCCTCATTTTGTAAACATTCTGAGCTTATGGAAGAAGAGGGCATGGAGATGGTGTGGGTGGGTGGGCTGCATGCAGTGTAAGGGAGGAAGAGAGGCTTGCTCTTTTCTCTTTTGTGCTCTTGTTGCTCTTGCTGTCTTCTGCCAACTTGAACTGTTGTTGCTCACCATGCCACCCTGCCTTGGAACCAGCTGATTATGGATTGAAACCTCCATAAACTGTGAGATAAATAAACCTTTCCCTCTTTAACTTCAGGTGTTGAGTATTTTGTTCCAGCAGTGAGAGGAAAGTAACCAAGACAAGCATCAAAGTAAAGAATACAAAATAATAGAAACAAGATAAAGATAACACTTGTTGAATTAAATATGAAGGCTTCCTCTACTGAGGAAGTCTTCTGGGTTGGAGCAAATGTAAAATACAAAGGTGAAATCAATTGACTGCAAAATAAGAACCAGAAACTATTCCAAATATTTAGTGTATACTAAAGGACAATTGATTCATGATATAATTCCCCAGATGGTAGTTCATTATTGTAAGAATTGTTGTCCTATAAAAAGTCTAAATCAGTTATAGGTGAAAATATTTAAAAAGCAGTCTAAAAGCATTTTTAAAAATCTTTATATAATTTAGGACAAGGATAGTCTTTATACACACATAAGACTAAGGCAAAAGCATAATGGAAAATCATGATATGAGACAATTTACAAAATGCTAAGCAAATCAAGTCTAAAGAAATGATAACACTTATGGCAAGAACAAAAGATTAAACCCACAATATACAAAGAGCTCCAAAAATCAACAAAATATTAGCAACTACCTAAAATAAAAGCAGAAAAGAACATGAACATACAGTTTACAAAAGAAGAAACACATGACTAGTAGCTGTATTTTAATGTATGATATTGTCCAAAATCTAAGAGCATGTTGAAAAATTAATTAAGCTTATTGGTACATTTTAGGTATACGTAATGATCACAATCATCATAGGGAATTTGTGCCTATACATGACAGAGCTTGAGCATCTTTCTCATTCCCCGCTTCCCCTTCTTATTTACAAAAGCTGTTTCTATTTTTTCTTCTTTCCTCACCTTTTCTTTTCCCTTCCTTTCTTTCTCCTTCCTCCTCCCTAGTTCCCCTTCCTATATGAACTTTTTCTTCCTGTTTCATAATTTCTGTTATACATTTGGTCCTTATTTACATTTTCAGCTTCTCACACTAGAGAAACAATGCAGTATTTACACCTGTATGTCCAATTTATTTCACTTAAGAGTGTGGTCTCAAGGTGCATCTGTTTACCTACAAACGTCTTGAGCTTATCCTTCTTTATGGCAGAGTAGTACTACATTGTATTAAAAACACATCTTTTTAATCCATTCATCAGTTGATGGGCATTTGAGGTGTTCCCAAGGTTTAGCTATTATAAACTGTGCTGCTATAAACATGGGTGTGCATATAGTGCATATATTGCTGTAATATGATGCTTTTAATTCTTTTGGGAGGGTACCAACAAGGGGAATACCTAGGTTGAATGGGACCTCTAGTCCTAGTTTTTGGAGGAATCTCCATTCTGATTTCCATAGTGTTTGTATCAGTCTGCAGTCCCACCAACAGTGGAGAAGGGTTCCCTTTTTTTCACAGGCTCGAAAGTGTTTGTTATTGGTTGACTTCTTGATAACAGCTATTCTTTCTGGGATGAGATGGAGTCTCAGCATTGTTTTAATATGCATCTCTCAAATGACTAGTGATGTTGAACATTTTTTCCATATATTTATTTGCTGTTTCTATTTCTTTATCTGAGAAGTGTCTATTTCAGATGCCAGTTTTTGGATTGGGTCTTTAAATTTGGGGGATGTCTGATTTTTTTGTTATTTATATATTCTAGATAGTAGTCCTTTGAGGAAGAGCTGTTGTGTCTTTACTCTGCTGGTAGTTTCTCTTGTTGTGCAAAAGCTTTTTAATGACATCTCAGTTGTTGATTCTTTGTGATAGTTCCTGTGCAATGGAGTTTTACTCATAAAGTCTTTGTCTACACCAATGTCTTCAAGAGTTCTACATATTCTATCTTCCAGCAAATTACATGTTTCTGTTTTAGTATTTATCTTCGATCCATTTCAATTTTAGTTTAGTGCATGGTGAAAAATACAGGTCTAGTTTTAATCTTCTACATGTGGAAAATCAGTTTTTCCAGTACCATCTGTTAAAGAAGCTATCTTTCAGTGAAGGTGTTTGATTCCTTTGTCAAAGATAAGATGGTTGAGTGTATCTGAAGTTGTTTCTGCACCTTCTAATCTGTTTTGTTGAGCCTGTTTTTTTTTTCTTGCCAGTACGAGGCTTTTTTTAAAGTTTTATTTATTTTTATTACAGTAGCTTTGAAATATAATTTCAAGTCAGGGATTGTGATGCCCATGTCTTGCCTTTGTTGCCCAGAAAGGTCTATTCTGGTTGCAAATTAATTTTAGGATCATTTTCTCTAATTCTGTAAGATATGGTTTTGGAATTTTGATTGAGATTGCATTAAATCTGTATAACAATTTTGGAAATATGGTTGTTTTCACTATATTGGTTCTTCCTACCCAAGAACAAGGGATATCTTTCCATTTTCTGGTATCTTCTTCAATCTCTTTTTTTCAGAGTACTGTAGTTTTCAATGTAGGGGTCTTTTACTTCTTTCATTAGATGGATTCCTAGATGTTTCATTATTTAGGGTGCTATTGTGAAAGGTGTTGTTTCCTTAATTTTTCTTTCAGTGAGTTTGTTATTTGTGTACAGGAATGCTATTGATTTTTGAGTGTTGACTTTTTTTTTTTTGGCGGCATCAGGGATTGAACTCACAACCTCGCTCCTGTCAGACAGGCGCTTAAGTCATTGAGCCAAACTCCTGGCCCTGGTTTTTTGAGGCAGGGTGGCACTGTGTAGCTCAGGTTGGCCTTGCGCTCGCGTTGTAGCCCAAGCCGGCTTCGAACTCACAACACTCCTCCTACCTCAGCCTCCCAAGTGCTGGGATTAAAGGTGTGTGCCACCACACCCGGCTCTGAGTGTTGACTTTGAATCAGCTATGTGATTGAATTTGGTTATTAAATCTAGAAGTCTTTTGGTGAAGTTTTTGGAGTATTCTATGCAGAGTATCATATCACCTGCAAATAATGATAATTTAACTTCTTCCTTTCCTGTCATTTTTCATTTTGTTGCTTTCTCTTGTGTAACTGCTCTGGCTAATGCTTCCAGAACAACACTGAATAAGAATGGTGACAGGCGACATTCTTGTCTTGTTCCTAGTTTTAGAGTGAAAACTTTCAGTTTGTTTGTCTTTAGCATGATGTTGGCTGTTGGTTTGTCATAGACGACTTTTATCTGGTTGAGATAAAGATAATCTATTGTAATTTTCTGTAGGCTTTTTTTTTCATGAATGCATGTTGGACTTTGTCAGATGCTTTTTCTGTATTTACTGAGATGATCATATGGTTTTTATCTTGGCTCTGTCAATATGGTGTATTACACTTATTGATTTGTGTATGTTGAACCATCCCTGTATCCTTGGGCTAAATCCTACCTGGTATGGTGTATAATCTTCTCGATGATTTACTGCATTCTGTTTGCAGTATCTTGTTGAGGATTTTTGCATCTAGGTTCATTAGCGAGGTTGGCCTGTAGTTCTCTCTTTTAGTTAGATACTTCTCTGATTTTGGCATTAGGGTAATGCTTGCCTTCAGGAATGAACTTGTGTATTGCCTTCCTTTCAGTTTCATTAGTTTGAAAAGTAGTGGTATTAGGTCTTCTCTAAATTTCTTGCAGAATTCAGCAGTGAATTTCTCAGGGTCTAGGTTTTTTTTGTTGGCAGGTCTTCATTTACACCTTCAATTTCTCTGACTGATATTAGTTTATTTAGAATTTTTATAACTTCTTGATTCAGCTTTGGTAATTCACATGTATGTGGGAATCTGTCCATTTCTTCTGTGTTTTTCATCTTATCAGAATACAGGTTCTCAGAGTAGATATTGATGATTTTCTGGATTTCAGCAGGATCCATTGTCACCTCACCCTTTTCATTTTTTTTTTATTTAAGAGGGAAAAAAGATACGTATAAGAAAAACAAAAAGCAAAAGAGACAAACAAAAGACTAGAGTAAATGCACAACAGTAACATTATAGGTTAACAAAACAGGATGATAGAAACTTGACAATGGTTGCAATATTGCGTATCGTTATCTTCAAAATGGTTGTTTACATGAACAGATATAGACATGTAAAATTGATCTAATCATGTGAGTATTAACTGTTCTTTCTCAATAACTAATACATTCAGCAGTATGTTTGTTTTAGTTATATTACATATACATATATGCAGATTTATATCTTTTCCTTTTCCCTTTCCTCTTTCCCTCTAATCCTTCCCAATTACTTTTGCTCTTCGAGCTGTTTTTTACCCTTATCTAGTATTTATTATAGATTTTGGATCATATATACTTTTTCGGTTTCTTACACTAGGGACACAATACGGTATTTACACATGTGGGTTTGATTTATCTCACTTATGAGCATGGTCTCAAGTTGTGTCCAATTGTTCATAAAAGTATCAATGCAATCTTTCTTAATAGCTGAGTAGTACTCCATTGTATAAAAATACTACATCCTTTTTATCCATTCTTTGATTGATGGGCACTTGAGTTTCCAAGATCTGGCTATTACAAACTGGATTGCTATAAACATGGGTGCACAGATATCACTGTGGTATGATGTTTTCAATTCTTCTGGGAAAATTCCCAGAAGTGGGATAGCTGGGTTGAATGGGATCTCTAATCCTAGCTTCTTGAGGAATCTCCACACTGACTTCCACAGTGGCTGCACCAGTCTACACTCCCACCAACAGTGGAGAAGAGTTCCTTTTTCCCCACAGGCCCTGTAGCATTTGTTGTTGGTTGATTTTTTAATCTTGGCCATGCTTTCTGGAGTGAGAAGGAATCTCAGTGTTGTTTTAATTTGCATTTCCCGAATGACCATGGATGTTGAACATTTTTTCATATATTTCTTTGCCATTTGTATTTCTTTCTCTGAGAAGTGTGTGTTCATCTCAGATGCCCATTTTTAGATTGGGTCCTTGAATTTTAGGGGCCTGATTTCTTTTAATTCTTTATACATTTTAGATAGAAGACCTTTGTCTGATGGACAATTGGCTAAGATATTTTCTCAATTCGTGGGTTTTCTTTTCACTCTGTTGGAGATTTCTTTTGACATGCAAAAACTTTTTAGTAAGATGAGATCCCAGTTGTTGATTCTGGGAAGTGTTTCCTGTGCAATTTGATTTTTGTTCATGAACTCTCTGCCTACTCCTGTCATCAAGATTTTTACCTACTCTGTCTTCTAGTAAGCTTAGTGTCTCTGTTTTAGTATTCAGATCTTTGATCCATTTTGACTTTATTTTAGTTCATGGTGCTAGGCATGGATCTAGTTTTAGTTCACGGCATATAGAAAGCCAGTTTTTCCAGCACCATTTGTTAAAGAGGCTATCTTTCCTCCAATGTACATGTCTGGCCCTTTTGTCAAAGATGAGGTGGCTAAGTGTGTTTGTAGTTGTGACTGTATCTTCTAATCTATTCCACTGATCTTCAGATCTGCTTTGATTCCAGTACCATGCTGATTTTATCACAGTAGCTTTGTAGTAGAGTTTCAAGTTGGGGATTGTGATGCCTCCTGCCTTCCCTTTGTTGCCCAGAATCACCTTTGCTATTCTGTCTTTTGTGGTTCCAGATGAATTTCAGGAATGCTTTCTCTAGCTCTGTGAGGTAGGCAAGTGGTATTTTGATTAGGATTGCATTAAATCAGTATAATAATTTTGGGAGAATGGCCATTTACACGATGTTCATTCTTCCTACCCATGAACAGGGAATATCTTTCCATTTTCTGAAATCTTCTTTGATTTCCTTCTTCAGAGTAATGTAATTTTCACTGTATAGATCTTTTACTTCCTTTGTTAGATTGATTCCTAAGTATTTCATTTTTTTGGATGTTATAGTGAAGGGTGTGGCTTCCCTTATTTCTCTCTCAGTGACTTTGTTGTTTGTGTACAGGACTGCTGTTGACTTTTGAGTGTTCACCTTGTATCCACCAACATTACTGAATTTGGTTCTCAGTTCTAGAAGTCTTCTAATTGATTTTTGGGGTCTTCAATATACAGTATGATATCATCTGCAAATAATGATAATTTCACTTCTTCCTTTCCTATCGTTATTCCCTTTATTTCTTTCTCTTGTTTAATTGCTCTGGCTAGTATTTCCAGAACTATATTGAATAGGAGTGGTGATAATGGACATCTTTGTCTTGTTCCTGATTTTAGGTTGAAAGTTTTCAGTTTTTCTCCATTTAGTAAGATGTTGGCTGTTGGTTTATGATATATGGCTTTTATCAGGTTGAGGTAGAGACCATCTATTCCAATATTCTGTAGGGTTTTTATCATGAATGGGTGTTGGATTTTGTCAAAAGCTTTTTCTGCATCTATTGAGATGATCATGTGATTCTTGTCCTTGGCCCTGTTGATATGGTGTATTACATGTATTGATTTCTGTATGTTGAACCATCCCTGCATTCCTGGGATGAATCTCACTTGATCATGGTGTATAATCTTTCTGATAACTTGCTGTATTCTGTTATCTTTTTTTTTTGGGACCAAGAATCGAACTCACAACCTCGTGCCTGCCAGGAAGGGACTTATGCCACTGAGCTAAATCCCCAGCTAACTTGCTGTATTCTATTTGCCAGTATTTTATTGAGGATTTTTGCATCTATGTTCATTAGGGAGATTGGCCTGTCATTTTCTTTTTTGGTTGGGTCTTTCTCTGGTTTTGGTATTAGGGTAATACTTGTTTCCAGGAATGAGTTAGGGAGACTTACTTCCCTTTCAATTTCATTGAAGAGTTTGAGGAATGTTGGCAGTAAGTCTTCCCTAGATTTCTTGTAGAATTCAGCAGTGAATCCATCAGGGCCCGAGCTTTTCTTTGTTGGTAGGGTTCTAATTACATTTTCAATTTCATTAGCTGAAATTGGGTTATTCTGCAGTTTTACATCTTCTTGATTCAGCTTTGGTAATTCATAGGTTTCTAGGAATCTGTCCATTTCTTCTGTGTTATCGAATCTATGTGAGTAAAGGTTTTCGAAGTAGGTGTTGATAATCTTCTGTATTTCCACAGGGTCTGTAGTGATTTTGCCCCTTTCATTTCTTATTGCATGAATCTGAGTTTTTTCTTTCCTCTTTTGGATAAGGTTGGTTAGGGGCTTATCAATTTCATTTACTCTTTCAAAGAACCAACTCTTCAATTCTTTAATTCTTTGTATTATTTTCTTAGTTTCAATTGCATTAATTTCTGCTCTAATCTTAATAATTTTCTCCCTTCTTTGGGTTTTGGACTT
>RJWM01020603.1:0-36859 GCA_004363535.1 Dasyprocta punctata | reverse complement strand
ATCCAGCTACATTACTAAATTTAGTTATTACTTTTAACAGACTTCTAATGGATTTTTGGGGGTCTTCTATGTAGAGTATCATATCATCTGCAAATAATGATAATTTCACTTCTTCCTTTCCTATCCTTATTCCCTTTATTTCTTTCTCTTGTCTAATTGCTCTGGCTAATATTTCCAGAACTATATTAAATAGGAGTGTTGATATTGGGCATCCTTGTCTTGTTTCTAATTTATTTTTGAGACAAGGTCTTGGTAAGTTGCTAAATTGCCTAGAGTGGGTTTAGACTTGTGATCCTCCTACCTCAGCTTTCCAGAATGCTAAGATTATAGGTGTATGCCACCATGCCCACACAATTTTTATTCTCCTTTTCTGTCTTCCTCTCTTCCTCACTCCTTCCCCTCTTATTTTCCTTCTCCTCCTCCCTTTTATTCTTCTTTTTCCTCCTCTTTCTACATCTCCTTTTCTTTCTCCTCTGATCCTTCCTCTTCCCCTTTCTTTTCCTCTTCTTTCTCTTTCTCTTCCTCCTCCTACTCCCTCTCCTCTCTGCCTTCTCCCCTTCTTTGCCTCCTTCCTTGTAGAGGTATATATGCAGTGTGGACTGTTGATCATTATAACAAAAGATAAGAAAAAAAAAAGAAAAGAAAAGAAAAGGCAAGATGGGAACAAAGATGCCAAAGAAGCAAACAATATAGTAACACTAAATATACGAAGAAAATAGTGCTCTTGAATCAAAACCCATTGTCTCCAATTCTTCTGTACCATTTATGTTGCCTTCAGGAGCTCTTGATTGCATTTAGTAAGTATTAAGTATTTTATTTTAACCCTATTTCCACTGTAGATCATAAAATTAATTGACTAAATCTAATATGATATAATTCCTTGCCATCTTTATAAACTTCAGATCGTTCCTGCCATTCATCGTAATTTTTTTATTTAGTTCTAAAGAACCAAATGTTTAGTTAATAAAAATAAGTTGCTTTTTAATTTAAGTATATAAATTTAACAAATATAAATGTATATAGTTACATCTATATATATTTATATACATATAAGTATATACATACACATAGATAACATACATGTCATGATTACGTCTTAGTTATAATATATAGTTATATCAAAACTTACTAAAGTAAATTTGGGGATTTTGTTCCACATGAAACGATTTGGCATGCTACCTGTAGCATGTATTGTGTACTTTGAATAAATACTACTAGAGGAATCCACTTCCATGTGAATAGCTGAACTGAAAAGAAATAAAGAATTCCATTAATGAAAGTTTTCAGTCTTCATCTTTATGAAGATCCCTATTTTAAGCAAGCTTAACTTTCAAGTGAATTAGTCAGTACATGTCTGAGGTCATAATTATGGAACCAAATGTAAGATAAAGTCCTTTCAGGAGAATAAAGACAATGGAGACTAGTACTGATGATAGAAGTGTGTTAAAATTTCTTATTTGTAACATGAGTGGTTTTTTTTCAGTTGACATCAACTAGAGATATGCAGAGACATTTCGTCTTTAGTGGTAACTGAGATGGATGAATGGATTTTGTTAAAATTGTTTATAGAAATCTAATTTTAATATTAATGACATATGAATCATAGATGTATAGCTACTGTTTAGAATGAGGTAACATTAACAATTTTAGGGAAACATTTGTTTCAGCAAAATAGAAAATGACAATAGCATATTGCATTTTTAGGTGTGCATATACATCTACCTTATGTTATTTTGCTTCAATTGTTCTATCAATTTTTTCAAGTCAATCCACTGTCCTATAAAAAGAAAATATTAAAAATATCTATCTATAGTATATGTCTAAAACTCTTAGAAAAGTACCTTAAGTGACATGTGCTTATTTTCCAAAGTGAACTTTTCCTGAGATCACTTGTTTTCCAGTTTGCAACATATATTTCTCCAGAGAATTATCCTCCAGAAACAATCCTTGTAGGATTCTAATGCACACTGTCTGGAATATTTATGAACTTAGATGAAAATCTGTGTTACTTTTAAAATTCTAGATGGATGAACAGTTATTCTAGTACCTTCAGATTTACATTATCTTTGATTTTAATTGTCTACTAATGGTGAAGAGTTATACTGTTCTGTCCAGAAGATCTTATCTTCTAGAACATAAGTAACAGTTTGAAACTGACTCTGTCTTGCAAAGAAGACTTTTCTACCTATGTAGAAGTCAAACATATTGCACAGATTATGTTGATGCTGCATTTGTAAAGCTTCATCAGATAGTGCTTCTCAGGCAGGAAAGAACTTACTGCATAGGTTACACAGTATCCTTACATTTAACTTAATGTAAAGGTTTGTTATATCTTGAGCATACTTCATAGTGTGCTCTATAATATCCACTGCTATTAACTGCTCCCTAACAGGTAAAGGTATGTGCCCATACAGAATGTTCAGTTAAAAAAAATGAATTATAATAGATGCTTGCAATCTTTACATTCAAATAGTATTTATCATGTTGTGGACCAGAAATGGATTATACAGCTCTACATAGGTGAAATGGTGCCTTGTTTTCACCACCACAGGAAGATTTATACTTATCATTCTAGGCTATAGTTGAAGATTGGCATTTATCATGACTAGTGTAAATTTAATATAAGATTAGAGTCAAATATAAGAAGAAAAGAAGTTCTTTCTTTGAGGACTGATAACTTTAAAAAACAACTAAACAAATGAGCATTTATAGACAAAATCTATCTGAGGCAATTTGGAAAATACAGTACTAATTATTATGTAGCTCAATAGGGATAGAAAAATATTACAGTATTTTAGTGGCTATTCAAAAAATTGTGAAAAATTTTGACCTATGAGGTATAATATAAGGTGTGGCATGACTTTTGAGAGAAAAGGTGTTCAGGTGCCCAGTAGGTATAAGTGCAGGTAGTGTTAGGATTCTTGGGCCATATCCTGGCTCAGCAACTTATGAAGGTTTAACCCCTATCAAGTTACTCAACTGCTTTATAACTCAGCAACTGATTTGCTGTTGAAGATTAATTTTCATAACACTTTTTAAGCATTTAAGATAGTATAAATAATAAATAGTGATATTGCTATGCACTTTAAAGTCTCAGGTCAACTTTCCACTAACACACGATGAATGATCAATCAATACTTATCGGTAAGTTGACCGACTGTTGCTGCAGTTGACTATTTTCATACTTAAAAAAAACTGCAGGAGTTAATGGATCGGTTCATGGTGGTTAATTCCTCTCTACATTGCAAAAGGTAAAAATAGTGTCAGTAGGGAACTTTTAATGATGTCTACAGCTTTCTTCTCATTCGTCTGCCAATTTTTCATCAGAAGAAAGAAATGGAAGAAGTAGAACAAGTGTTGAGGTTCATAGATATGCAGTAGAGGATGTAAAACTATTTCCATTTACCTGGAAAAGTCAGTTACATGGACACAAATGTGGATCACTAATCCAAACACAATTCTAGCCAATCTAATTTAATACCCTTGAGGAAGTGTCTTAGCATCGTGTTCAGAATATTTTACCAGGAAAAGTATTTCCCCTTTGTTGCAAATGGCTGGTTCCAAGTTAGGGTAGCATGATAGAGGGGCATGGCAGAGGAAAAACAGTCCATGGCATAGCAGGCAGGAGCCAGTGAAGGAGCAGTGGCAGCAGCAGGCCTCCTTTTCCCTTTTATCCCTTCCAAGGTACAAACCTTTTGGTTGGTGCCACCCACACTCGGGTGGAGCTTCCCTTATCCACATCCAGATTTATGCTAAAATGATTTGTTAGCACACACTCTTAATCCCAGTATCACATGATCCAGGACTACACAGCCATGATCCAGCCATCTCCTGAAAGTGCCATCTATGAGTACATGAGGCTTTGGGAGTACATCCAGATAAAAACTGTAATACTTGTCACGTTTGTTCTTACAGTTGCACTTCCTACTCATGCACAATTGATTCACAGTTTATCTCTAGTTTAATGCTCTTTTCTGAGTCTAAATCTAATATGCTCAATTACTTTTGAAAAATCTCAAACTGGGTGTGGTGGGGCACAGCCGTAATCCTAGCACATGTGAGACTTAGGCAGTAGGATTGCCCTGAGTGCAAGGCCAACCTGGGCTACACAGTGAATTCTTGTCTCAAAAAAAAATCTCCCTTGTGCTACTTTGACAATTCATTAATTATTTCTAACCCTATTCATAGATGAAATAAAGACTGAGTTCTCTTTTCATTAACTATTTGTGCTACTCTCATCCAAATAATTAGACAACATCCTTGGTACTTGTATTTCCTTCACTGCACTGTCTATATTCATCTCTGGAGTGGTTTCAAATCCACCCTTTTTTCCTCATGTATATCACCAATGCTCTATCTCAAGGTAACCATTATACTTCACGTATGCTTCTGAAATAGTTTCCTAGTAGTTGATCTATAAAAATAAATTTTGACAGCCAAATTGAATACACAAAAGCCAAAGTGATCTTTTTTAATTAAGGAAGAAAAAAATTTTTAATTGCTGTATTTAATAATATATAATAATGAAACTTGCATTGCTATATTGATACATATATGTGACATATATTGATTGTTTTCATTTCATTACTCCTTTCTCCTTTTCCTCCCTCTGATGCCCTTCCCCATGTCTAAAAGCCTATCTAGTAGTTTAAATTAAATCTCTCTTCTTCTAAGTTGTGGATGTTGTGATGTTGGGTTTTGTGTACCAGCGATGGCAAAGCTATCACTGTGGTATGTTATCTTTCATTCTTTTGGGAATATATCAAGGAATGGTATAACTAGATAAAATGGTATATACTACTTCTACCTTTTTGAAGAATCTACATAGTGACTTCCATCGTAGTTTTACTAGTTTGCATTCCCACTAGTAGTACAGGAAGGTTCTTTTTCCACACATCCTTACCTTTTGTATTGTTTTAAAAACAACTTTACTAAGGTATAAATTCAGACACTACACATTTCAACCACTTAAAATGTGTAATTCATGACTTTTGACATATTACATTACTTTTTTATCCTATTATAAAACATCATTTTAACCATTTAAATATTTTATTTTAATGTAATACAAGTAGGTATTAATAAAGAAAATATAAAAAACTTACTTTTAGGAAAAAATAAAAATATTCCTTAGACAGAGGGTTAACATCTACCATATATAAAGAACTTAAAAAAAATAGCTTCCCTCCAAAAATAAAAGACCCAATCAAAAAATGAACAACTGAAATGTATAGACAATTCTCAGGAGTACAAACAGCCAATAAACCTACAAAAAAGTGTTCAACATCCCTGGCCATTTGAGAAACACAAGTGAAGAAAGTACAGTAAGATATTACTTTACCTCAGAAAGAACGGCCATCATGAAAAATATCAGATAATAAAGAATACTGGCAAGCTTGAGGGAGGAAAGGAACACTTCCACACTGTTGGTGGGAATGTAAACTAGTACGACCACCACGGAAATCCTTGCGGAGATTCTACTTTACCCATTTTTAAGTGGCGTTAATTACATTATATTTTTGTAGGATCACTGCCATCATCTGTTTCTCACAGAGGCCGTTCCAGGCTTCCTTCCACACATCTAATCCCTGTTGAACCGCTTTGTGTGCCTTTATTTAACCAACATAGACCGAGGCTTGAAGCGAAGAGGTTACACAGTCATACATGAATTTCTCTCCATGATGCAGCGAGAACATCCCGGTTCTGGGGCCATCCCTAGGTGCGAAGCTCCCAGCCTGCAAGGAAGCTGGCTGCGCCCCTCAGCCTCAGACCACGTTTCCCACAGGGGCAGCCCTGCTGTGCTGGCCGGACACAGCAGCCGCAGCGCTCCTCCAGGAATCTCTGGAGGGCTGAAGTTTGTTTGCCAAATGTATTTTATATTACCGGCTATAAATTTTATAAAATATTGGGTTTCAATGCATATATTTTGACCATATCCATCCTTTCTTGTGCCTCTGCATCCTGATTTCTTTCTTGCCTAACTCGTCATTATTTTTACATTCAGAGATAGATGGAAAGAAAAACGGCTTTTATTACTCTCAGCTCAGCTGATCTGGCCCTAACCGCTGGACCATGTGTCGTCTTGTTGCACAGAAATGATCGCGTGCAATGTCAGTGTTAGACCACATCTTTTTATACCAGTGCGTAAGCCTAATCATAAACAAAAACACTGACCTAAAAAGGGCTTTAAATGATTAAACACCCACCCTGTTTCAGCCTGACAGAAGTCACTATTGCTTATTTATGAAACAAGCCATTAGACCTGCTGTGCTTCTGTCCCCTTCAAGATAAAATACTGAAGTGTCTTGCTGCAGAATCGATAGCACAGAGACTAGAGCAAAACCTTACTTCTTGAAGAACCTGACCAACTTACGTAACACAAACCTTTATAAACGAGTCCCTTCTAGTTCCTATTTACTGAATCACCCCACAGTTCCTACAGTATGCCAGCTGTCCTGCTGAAACGAATCAGTAAAGCTGACTTTATTCGACTGTAACGGTTTTGGGTGGTCTTTGGCTGGAAACAATTCACAGTAAAGGAACATTGAAAAAGTCATTTTCTTTACCGAGGGCGTAAGACCATGCACCGAAGGGGCTGTCCATGCTCTGGCATATACAGGAAGTTGGACTGACACTTGTGCCAGGATCTGCTCTTGGAGACGTGTGCACACCAGCTGCTGAGGTCTGAGACGCCACTGCAAGCCGAGTGTCCTATAAATACAGAAGAAGAATTTATACAAGTAGTAATACAATATAGAACTACCTTCAAAATTTACGAGAAATGTGGTGACAAGTTAGTTTGTCCACTTTATATTGTATGTAGCAAGACACAAATTAGCTCATAAATATAGTTACCTCAGGTTATATTTTTTTAAATGACAAGGGTGGAAATAAAGCCTTCTAGTTAAGATATACACACTTCTTCTCAAGTTGGGCATGGTGGCGCACGCCTTTAATCCCAGCACTCGGGAGGCTGAGGTAGGAGGAGCGTTTTGAGTTCGAGGCTGGCTTGGGCTACAACGTGAGCGCAAGGCCGGCCTGAGCTACACAGTGCGATCCTGCCTCAAAAAACTAGGGCAGGGAGTTTGGTTCAGTGACTTAAGCGTCTGTCTGACAGGCGTGAGGTTGTGAGTTCAATCCCCAGTGCAGGGGCGGGGGTGTGGGGGGGGGCAGGGAGAAGATATACATGCTTCTTCTCATTGGAGGGATTCCTGATTTCCTTATCAGTTTGGAAAACAATATCCAAATTGACAATTGAGTAAGGGTGAGAAATTTGGAGAAATGAGTTGTATGCTAGATCTGTGTTAATAAAATGCCCCTAGCACAGGCGGCTGCTTATATTTATTCATGAATGGCATGGTCTGAATATGAGGCCTTCAGGAATTATTATGACTAGCTAGGGTCACTAGGGCAGAGCCCCCATGAGTGAGAATTAGTGGCTTTATAAGAAGGGGTAGGGACACTAGACAGACACACATAGACCTGTGTTTTCTCTGTCTCTTGTTATGTGGAGCTATGCCAGCAAGATTTGGGACTTTGACAGCAGGAAGGTTATCACCAGATGAAGCTCATGAACTCTGTACCTCTATAGCTATGAGCCAAAGTACTTCACCAAGTAGCCTGCTTCAGGCACTTTATTATAATATTGAAAAATAGACTAATACAACTAAAAATAAACAAAATCAAGCCTTCAGTTTCTCAGTTGCACTAGCCACATATTAAATAGTCAGATATGGCTAGTAATTAAATATGAAGCAGTGCAAATAGAGAACATTTAAATCAACATGTAAAACTCTTATCAAACATTAGCCTACATAGCTTTCACAAAGGAAATAAATATTAAATGAAACTAGAAACAACAAAATGAATGATATGTAAGGTGAAATTATTTTCAAAGTAATAACTCAGATAGTTAAAAGTACATTTCAATTCATCTTCCTTAAGAGGTTTGTGTTGGCTTGTAAAATATAGCCATGCCTTTTTAGAAGCCCCTTTCTCTTATAGAATCCTACTTACGGATATTTGAAATTTTATTGATGTTTCCTACAAGGTAAGTTTAATAACAAAATTTTAAAAATCTCTTTAAACTACAGGATTTAATTATAATAAAGTTGGACTAAGAATTTCAGGTTCAGAGATTCATCCAGACAATTATACTCCTGTTCAGCATTCAGAATTTTTTAGTTAGATTTGCATTGCACATATGAGGTCTCCATCTCTTTCAGTCCTCTTCTTGTTATAAGGGACTTTATCACATTTTGTCTTTGTGTGTCATTGTTTGCCATGGTGTGCTTGTATTTCTCTTAGGATAAAGCTGAAACTTCTTAGGAAAACTTTTGAGGAATTTAATTTGGTTACTGACATACATTCACAGAAACTGTACTTTGTACTGGTCTTTTACTAGACTCTTCATGGGGAGGGAAAGCATTGGGAGGAAGAAAGGGTCCTGGACAGGATGTAGGACGGTGAGTACCAGTAATGATTTGAACCAAGTATTGGAAGTGAAAGAAAACTATGCAAAACTGGAAATAATTTTGTGATACAGCTATTCCTAGGTGAATTTCAGAAATGGGGAAACAGATTCAGAGAAGAAACAGGTTCACACTTTTGTGGAGAGTTATCATCAGAGATGGAAGCAGAACACAGTTCTTTGAGTATGAATAATTGTTCATTCCAGTGAAACTACCTGTCTTAGTTACTTTTCACTTGCTGTTGAGACAAAATACCTGATGCACAAAATTAGGGAAGGAAAGGTTTATTTCTTATAGTTCTTGAGGTTTCAGTCCATGCTTAGTTGGCTCCAAGGCAGTGTGGTGTGGTGGGGCAGCCGTTCATTGTGGCCACCAAGCAGCAAGGCAAACCGGCGAGATAGAGAAGGTAAGAGAGAGAGGGAAAGAGTAAGACACACCTTTCTTACTTCTATTTCGGCTCCACCCCTGGGCGGGTGCAACACTCACATCAATCCCAATGCCAGACAACAAACCAATGCCAGACTCAGCCTTGTCCAAATTACTTGAGGCCTTGGGGGAACACAGGATCAAACCAATACACTGCCTTTTCTCAAAAACTGAAGCCTTTTAAAGACACACCCTAGCTCTACTTCAGAAACTTCAGAAAAATAGAATCCATGGGTGCCTCTGGTTATGAACTCAGATTTAAAATGGAAAGCTTGGAGTGAAAAGTGCTATGTATTAGAAGACATTGATCACTAAGTCAAAGGACCTGTGCTCAAACTGTGGCTCTACTTTATCATTTGTGCAACTGTGGACCAGGTTTTGATACTCAGGTCTCGGTTTCTCAGTCTGTAACATATCCAGATTATAGGTTTGGCCTGAGTGAGCCTACAGAGGCCACAGTCCAGTGGGATTTTTAGAGGTTACACATAACCTAGCTTTATGAAGTATTTTCTAGGAGCTAGAAATGAATATGAAAAGATGCAATATCATGAATGGGTATTGAGTATTAGGGAACAAATGAGAAAATAAGTGTGATTGGGCACAGAATGTGAATATGTGTGTGTGAGCTATGTTAATGAATGTTCAGTAGGGGAATGATGAGAAAGGAAGCTGACAAAATTATCTGAGGTCACAGAGCCAGGCATATCTTAAAGATAGAAGCTCTACATTAAATTTATATTGTCAATACCTAGCAAGAGCACAATAAATTCATTTTTGCAACAGATAGGCAGATGGATGAATGGATGGATGGGTGGATGGATGGATGATTGGATGAATGGATGGATGGGTGGATGGATGGATGGATGGGTAAGTGGACATTGAATATATTTAATTAAAGTAAAGATACTGTTATGGTTTATACATTGTGTCAACTTGAGAAGTTTAAAAGCTTAACTAAGTAACTCAGCAGCTCTTTATCCTGAGGTGTAGAGCACAAGCAGTTACCTGTTCATCGTGTCAATTTGAGAAGGTCAGAAGTTTAACTGAGACCTAGCAGGGAGCCAGGGTTCTTACTTTGTAAATATAAATATCCTTATCCTATGCAAAGGGAGGCAAGGAGATTTGTGAATTCTATACCCACCCTGGGGGTGGTGGTGTCCTGTGTACAATATAAGGGAGAAAAAGAGGCTTGCTCTTGCCCCTTTTATGCTGGCTGCTTTTGCTTGGCTGCTGCCTTGAAGTATTGCCCCAGTGCCACGCCACCCTGCATTGGAGCCAGCTAAATATGGACTGAAACCTCCAAAAATTGTAAGACAAATAAACTTTTCCTTCCCTAATTTTGGGTGTCAGGTATTTTGTCTTAGCAATGAGGGAAAAGTAACCAAGACAGGTATCACGGGAAACATTCTGGTTTGTTCTCACTCCTTATGTAGTTGAGGCACTAGAAGATTTTAGAGTAGGAAATCACTGTGATAAAATGTGAATTTCAAGAATATAGTTCACAAGAGTGTGAAACTGCCAGTAGTGAGAAGATAGCCAGGGCAATTGCGAAGAGGTTATCTGACATGCTATATAAGAGATGTTCAGTGCTTGTGTGGGGAAGTAGAGAAGAAGCAAAAGTATTCTAGGCAGGCAGTAAAGTTCATCTAGAAATGGACAAAGATAAGAGAGGTCAAGTGGGTCTCTTCATTTAGAAAAATAATGAGTTCAATAATTTGTAAATTCTTTATGATGTTAACTGTGTGAAGAAATGAATATTCTCATTTATTTAGATGGAATAATCACTTTACAATGTGTATAAATATCAAAATATGTTTTATATCTTAAATATATATATATAAAATATCATATGGATATCTAATTTCATACTCTTAGCAACTTTTAAGTAAGTCCTCAAAAATCTATTCTTTACCCATCTAGGCTGTGTTGCCCCACTAGCCCTTGCTATGCTGCAATTGACTGTTCGCTTGCTTATAACCTTTAGCATTATGCTCACTCTTTAAAGACACTCTACTTTATCCCCCACTCCTTCTTTTGTCCTCATTTGCTAATATGTGGTAGGTATTCAACAAATCTTCATTGAATAAATTAATGAATGAACTTCTATCTAGGAGAAATTGGGGAATCTCATGAATTTCTCAAGGATATGGAGCCACCATACAAGGTTTTGAAGATCTTAACATAGATCATTACACTGCAATCATGTCTAAATTTTCAATTGTGCTGTATTTTGAGGGACTGATATAATTTTCAAGGTCTTGAATGACTTTCTTACTTGAGTTTTGGCTGGGCTTTCAAAGAATTTTCTAGAAAAAAGAGAAATTTTGCAGACAATTACTTCTCTCCACCATTTTTTTTCCCAGAATGAATGAGGAAAGGTTTTTCCTGAGTCCTAGCAACTCAGGATTGTCTACAGTCAGAATATGGACTAATTTTTTGTGTAAATATTACCAGGTAATGCAGTATAATAAAATACTAAACATGGAATGTCACCTGTAGAGAGAAAAATAAGCAAACTCTCATGAATTTATGGGTTATATTTTGAGATTTTTTTCTTTCTCCCCAGGGACTGGGGACACGATCACCATTTCTGAGAGGGTGGAAGAAGGGATGTGAAGGGAGTAAGGAGCACAGCTCTGCAACTTGAGTCTTTCATGCAAGGCCTTACAGGGTATTTCAGCCCTAAACTGTCTTTCATGCGAGGCCTTACAGGGTATTTCAGCCCTAAACTGTCTTTCATGGGAGCCTTCACAGAACCCTAGAAGTTCTCTGTACAATCTGGTTTTTGTCACAAACTAGCTCTGAATTCTGAGTCCTCTGCCCAACTCCATTCCTTACTTTTTCTTTGGCTCAACCAATGGGCAGGCCATTGTCATGGCCACCATTGTGGGCCAGGTTCAGTAGGGACTGTGGGAAGTGACACGTGATTACTTTTTTATATACTTGAGAAACTAGAGCAAGTCACAAATAAATATGCAGTGATATTTTATATCAACTCATCTGTATTGGAATAATTGAATTTAAAGCTAATGAATATTACATTGTAAATATGCAAACCAGGAAGATGTAAAGCTTCTAAATAACCCAATATCAATCAATGAGATTGGAAATGTAATTAAAAATTCCCCACAAGGAAAAACCTGATGGACACACTGTTGAATTCTACAAGAAATTTAGAGAATATATAATGCCACTCTTCTTCATATTTTTTAAACAATGTTGAAAGGGAGCAATCCTCCGAAACTCACTCCTGGAAACCAGCAGTAACCTGATACCAAATCCAGAGAAGGATCCAAGCCAAAAAAGAGAACCAATCTCCCTAATGAACATAGAGGCGAAAATCCTCAAATACTCTGTCAAACAGAATGCAGCAAATCATCAAGAAGATTTTACACCATGACCAAGTAGGATTCATCCCAGGGATGCAAGGATGGTTCAACATACGTGAATCAATAAACATAATACACCATATTCACAAATCCAAGAACAAATACCATATGATCATCTCAATAGATGCAGAAAAAGCATTTGACAAAGTCCAGCACCCATTCATGGTAGAAGTCCTACATTTAAATGAAACAGGTGGTCTTTATCTCAATCTGTTAAAAGCCCTCTATGACAAACCAACAGCCAACATTATACTAAATGGCCAAAAACTGAAAGCTTTCACTCTAAAATAAGGAGCAATACAAGGATGTACAGTGTTATCACTCTTATTTAACATAGTCCTGGAAGCATTAGCCAGAGCAATTAGATAAGGGGAAAAAATAAAAGGAGTAGGGATAAGAAGGGAAGAAGTCAAGTTATCATTATTTGTGGATGACATATTTTACATAGAAGATCCTAAAACTTCAAAAGGCTTCTAGATTTAATAACCAAATTCATAGCATAGATGGATACAAATTCAAGACTCAAAAATTGATAGCCTTCCTGCACACAAATAACAAATTCACTGAGACAGAAATTAAGAAAATCAAACTTTTCAGAATAGCATTAAAAAAAGATATTTTACTTATTCTAATGGACAAATTTCCTTTTTTCATGTAAGTACATTGCCCTGAAAATTGAAACAAAAAAATTTCAACACAGATTCTTTATTACTTGCTTTAGTGGACTGTTTCATTTTTCAACTGGGTGAAAGTTTATTTCTTCTCCAATTCGTATTTCAGCCTCTTTGTTTACTTAAATTTTTCAATATATTTAAATTTCATGACATTTGTTATGAATTTGACATTTAATAATGTTTCACTGCATTGTTTTGTCTAACTTTGTTTTGCTTTTGGGGATAACAAAAGTAAAATAGGAAACCCCAGAGACTTCCAGGAAGATGGCAGAGCAGTAAGCAGCAAAGAAAACAGCCTCTCTGAGAGTCATCATATAGATGCTGGAATATAACATCATGAGGGAAACAAGAAGGTAGGAAGTGGGTCCCCTGGACAGAGGAAGAATCTGAAGTGTGAACTGAGGCCCATAGAGAGAGTAAAAAGGAAAACTTCAAGGAAGAAGAAGGTGGTAGCCTGCAGGACCTTTGCTCTGAGATGGGGCTCACTAAATGAGAGGAGCAATTCAAACCTGGGAATGCATGATCATGGTGACAGTGTTGGGTGGTGACTGTGGAAGCCTCTGCAGAGTGATGCATCAGTGGAAGGGAGTGGCAGACATGGGGGACTGCACTGGTTGGCAGTGAGTGCAGAGAACTTGTCTTCTTGCAGGATGAGAGCCATTAGGTAGGAACCATTTTGGAGACTGGTTGGATAAGAACCCAGAACTGCTGCCAATTTTCTCTAGCAGCTCCCAGCTAGGTTCAAACCCATGGAAATTGTTTGGACTGTGGAAAAATCAATGAAGTCTCAGGGCAGACCTGATGAGATTAGCCACTACTCAGCCATAAAGCAACTGCTGGATTGCTGGGATACATCAGCACAATTCAGGACTCTGTCTCCAGAAGTTGTCTACTAGTGAATCCAGAGAGAATCATGGAAGTGGACTGTTTGTTTTTCTTTTTTCTTTCTTTTTTTCCTCTTTATCCTTCATTGTTTTCCTATGAGTGTGAAAATGGTTCTTAACCTCTTTGTGGGTGTGGTTTGTTGTATCCTTCCTGTTATCTCTTCCATCTCTCTTTTCTTTCAGTCTTCTGCACCAGTTTCCCAAAGTTGGCATGACCCCTCTTTGTCCTCCAACTTTACTTCTTGTCTCTTTCTTTTCTACTTCTCTATTTTCTCCTTAATACATTTTAAATTTGAACTCCCAAGGGCAAAATTGACACATTACAGACTTATATATTGCATATAATTATCTGGTTTGGTTTATATTTTTTCATATAATCACAAATCTAGTTCATATGGTTAAAAGTTGCAAATTAAAGGTTATCTCAGTTTGCTGTTTTCTAGGATGTGTTTGATGCTATTTGATGCTACTACAGCCAAAATTGATATAATCATTCTATACAGCTATTGGTCCTGATATTCTATGACTGAGATTAACTGAGGATCACACAAAATATGGTGTAACAGTGCCAAAGAATCAGGGAGTAGGCCAAAAAAGCAACAATTTCTCATCTCCAACAAACCAAAGAGGTAAGATCTTCCAACAGATTCAAAACCCAAAAACCCATTATACCTGAAAGATACCACAGATAAGTAATTATCACCTAAGGTTCTTAAATACTGCCAATAAAGCAACCCACCATAGGGAACTTACAAGCATCACCCCAGGAATTAAACTAAAAAAAGAGAGAAAATAAAATGAGAGGACACTTAAGCAAAATGAACCCCAGACATTCAGTTTGCCAAAGGCAAATCAGGGGCAATGTGGTAGAAAATCTGAGAGCCCACCACCAGGTCTCTCTGAAGTTGTAACAACAAAGCAATTGAGTGAAGCTCTGAAAAAAATGAAATAAGAAATAATCTCTCAGATAACTATAGAGATTAGAGCAGAAACAGACAAAAAAATAGATGAGCTTAAGAAAATTGTGAAAGATCATCATAGGAAAGAAATGGAATGCATAAAGCAGATTCAAGCACATATCTCACAGAATAAAGACTCCATTGAAAGTATGTGAAGCAGACTAAGCCAATGTAAGGACAGGATCTCATATACTGAACTCCAGCTTGCAGTTAGCAACCAGGGAAAGAAAGATTTCTCTAAAAGAGCAAGGGACTATGAGAAATTAATCTAGCAGCTGCTAGATGAGGCAAAGAATAACTTAAGATGCATCAGAGTCAATGAACAAGCAGGAAACATCACAAATGACATTTAAAATTGTTCACAAACATCATGACAAAAACTTTTCCCAGCAGAGAAAAAGAACTTGACATACAGGTAAATGAGGTATATAGAACTCCAATTAGCAATGATCAAAAAAAAATCTATATCCAGGCATATCATAGTCATGATTCCAGAAATTCAACACAAAAATAGAATCCCAAAAGCCATTAGAGGAAACAAACAAATCACCTATAAAAGAAAGCCCATCAAAATTACAACTGACTTCTCAGCACAATGTCTCAAGTAAAGTACTCTAAGTTGTAAAGAAAAACAACTTTCAACCCAGGTTGGTGTACCCTGCAAAACTATCTTTCAGAATTGATGGAGAAATAAGATACTTCCATGACAAGAATAGCTGAAGAAATTTATAACCACCAAACCAGCACTCCAAAATGTTTTGAAGGACATTTCAGAAAGAGATAATAAGGACTACAGCTCCATAAAGTCCAACAGAAACAATTCATCAGGGAAGGCAAACAACTAGAGGAAGGGGAAAAAAATGGGGAGATATAGCAACAGAAAAATAACACAACAAGGATAAGTTAGTTATGACCAGCAATGTTAATAGTCTTAATTCACCAGTCAAAAGACACAGATGGGCAGAATGAATTAAGAAGCAAGATCCAACAATATGCTGCATACAAGAAACACATTTAATTCAAAAAGAAATTCATGGACTGAGAAGCAAAGGATAGAAAACAATACTCTATATGTCAAGAACCCAGAAAAATGCAGGGTTAGCTATTCTATTTGCAGACAAAGTGAATTTTAAGCCAAGACTGATTAAGAGAGCAAAAGAAGGTCACTATATTCTTGTAAAGGGGATAATCCAAGAGGAAGATGTAGCAATCATAAATATATATGCAACAAATACCAGTGCACCAAACTAAATAGAATAATTACTAATGGACATGAAAAATCAAATTAGCCATAACATAATTATATTGGGAGACCTCAATACACCACTGTCAAAAAAGACAGATCAACTAGGTAAAAGTCAATAATGAAATATTAAAACTAAATCAAACTTTTGAACAAATGGACTTAGTAGGTGTCTATACAATGTTCCACCCCACAACATCAGCATACACATTCTTCCTAGCTGCACATGGGACATTCTCCAAAATAGACCAATTACTGACTCATAGAACATGCTTAAGTAAATGCAAAGGAATTGAAATTATATCATGCCTACTCTCAGACAACAGTGCAATGAAATTGGAAATCCATGCCAAAGGAAACCACAAAAACTTCATAAACACATGGAAATTAAATAGTACCCAACTAAACAACCAATGGGTCACAGATGAAATTAGGAAGAAATTAGACAGTTTTTATAGTTGAATGATAACAGCAATATAACATACTGGAACTTGTGGGACACAATGAAAGCAGTCTTAAGAGGGAAATTTATAGCAGTACATACCCATATCAGAAAAACAGAGCAAGCACATATAAACAACATAATGGCAAACCTCAGATCTCTAGAAAAAGAAGAGCAGGCTAAGTCAAAAGTTCATACAAGGGAGGAAATTATAAAGATCAGAGCAGAAATTAACACACTGGAGACTAAAAAAGCAATACAAACAATCAATGAATGTAAGAGTTGGTTCTTTGAAAGATTAAATAAAATTGACAATCCTTTAGCCAACCTCATCAAAAAAAGGAAAGAAAAGACTCAAATTCACACAATTAGGGGTGAAAAGGGTGAAATCACAACAGATCCTGCAGAAATCCAGAAAATCATCTATACCTACTTTGAAAACTTGTATTCTAATAAGATGGAAAATACAGAAGAATTGGAAAAATTCCTAGATAAATTACCAAAGCTGAATCAGGAAGATATAACAATCCTAAATAACCCAATATTAATAAATGAAATTGAAGAACTAACTAAAAACTTATCAGCAAAGAAAAGCCCAGGCTCTAATGGATTCACTGCTGAATTCTACAAGAAATTAAGAGACAACCTAACATCACTACTTCTCAAACTCTTTAAGGAAATTGAAAGGGAATCAATACTTCCAAATTCATTCCTGGAAGAAAGCATTACCCTGATACCAAAACCAGGGAAGGACCCAAATAAGAAAGAGAATTAAAGGCCAATTTCCCTAATGAGAATTGGTGCAAAAATCCTCAATAAGATACTGGCAAACAGACTGCAGCAAATTGTCAAGAAGATTGTACACCATGATCAAGTGGGATCCATCCCAGGGATGCAGGGATGGTCCAACGTATGTAAATAAAAGATATACCATGTTAACAGAGCCAAGGACAAAAATCATATGATCATCTCAATAGATGCAGAAAAAGCTTTTGACAAAGTTCAGCACCCATTCATGATGAAAACTGTACAGAAAATTGGAATACATGGTCTTTATCTCAATCTGATAAAATCCATCTACAACAAGTCAAAAGCCAACATCTCACTAAATGGACAAAAAATGAAAGCTTCCTCTCTGAAATCAGGAACAAGACAGGGATGTCCACTGTCTCCACTCTTATTCAGCATAGTCCCAGGAACTTTAGTTGGAGCAATTAGAAAAGAGAAAGAAATAAAAGGGATAAAGATAGGAAATGAAGACGTGAAACAATCATTATTTGCAGATGACATGATACTTTACCTAGAAGACACCAAAAACTGCACCAATAGACTACAAGATGTAATAAGTAAATTCAGTAACATAGCTGATTACAAAGTCAACACTCAAAAATGAATTGCCTCCCTGTACATGAATAAAAACTCACTGAGAGAGAAATCAGGGAAAAAATACCTTTTGTAGTAGCATCCAAAAAAACTGAAATACCTAGGAATTGATCTAACAAAGGATATAAAAGATCTCTACATTGAAAACTACAGTACTCTAAAAAAGGAGATTGAAGAGGATATTAGAAAATGGAGAGATATCCTGTGCTCTTGGGTAGGAAGAACCAATTTAGTGAAAATGGCCATACTTCCCAAACTGTTATACAAATTCAATGCAATCCCAATCAAAATTCCAACAGTATATCTCACAGAATTATAGAAAACAATCCTAAAATTCATCTGGAACCAGAAGAGACCTAGAATAGCAAAGGCAATCCCAGGCAACAAAGACAAGACAGGGGGCATCACAATCCCTAACTTGAAATTATAATATAAAGCTACTGTGATAAAGACAGTGTGGTACTGGAAAAACAAAAAATAAACAAACAAACAAAAAACAATAAACACTAAACAAGAACAACAACAAAACCCAAAACAGACTCAAAGATCAATGGAACAGATTAGAAGATGCAGAAAGAACTCCAGACACACTAAGCCACCTTATCTTTGACAAAGATACCAAACACGTTCACTGGAAAAAAGCCTCTTTAATAAATGATGTTGAAAAACCTGGTCCTACATATGCCAAAGTTTAAAACTGGACCTATGTCTTCCACCATGTTGTAAGCTAAAATTAGGATGGATCAAAGATCTTAATATTAAAACAGAAAAAATAAATCTACTGGAAGAAAGAGTAGGTAAAACTCTTGAAGACATTGGTGTAGGCAAAGACTTTATGAATGAAATTCTGATTGCACAGGAACTGTTACAAAGAATCAACCACTGGGATCTCACCCTACTGAATAACTTTTGCACAAGGAGAGAAAACACCAACAGTGTGAAAAGACAACCCATGATGTGGGTGAAAATGTTTGCCAGCTATACCTCAGACAAAGGATTACTATCAGGAACATATAAAGAACTCAAAAAAAAAAGTCATTCCTCCCAGATTTAAAGACCCAATCCAAAAATGGGCAGCTGAGATGAACACACACTTCTGAGACAAAGAAATACAAATAGCAAATATGTGAAAACTTGTTCAACCTCATTGGTCATTCAAGACGTGCAAATTAAAACAGCATTGAGATTCCATCTTACTCCAGAAAGATTGGCTATTGCCAAGAAATCAAACAATAACAAATGCTGGAGGGGCTATGGGGGAAAAGGGACCCTTCTTCACTGTTGGTGGGAATGCAGGCTGGTACATCCTCTGTGGAAATCAGTGTGGAGATTCCTCAAAAAGCTGGGACTAGTGGTCCAATTCAACCCAGCTATTCCCCTTCTGGGTATGATCCCAAAAGAATTAAAAACATCATACCACAGTGATATATGTGATTCCCTGTTCATAGTAGTACAATTTGTAATGCCAGATCTTAGAAACAACCTAATGATATAGACGACCCCGGGAAGGACAATAAAAAACTCATGGGATGCTGGAAATTTCTCGGAGTGGAATGTTTATTGCCAGGCCTGGTGACGCAGTCCCATTAGATCAATCCAGAGACTGCACGCCTCACAGTGTGCGGAGAAAGGTTTTATCAGCTTGTCAGTGGGAGGGTCTAATGCATCATCTTTGGGAAACAGAAACTTATGTGGGCTGTGGGGGTGGACAGTTATGGGAAACAAGGGCAGCTACAAGAAACAGAAACCTAGATGGCGACATTCTTGGGAAACAAATCTTATACAAGCTAAAGGAAGGGCAGTTATCTGAGGGGATGAGAGGCTTTAGCATAAAATGGTGCATACAGAATAGGAAAGTGGCGCATTAGTTATTTATGGGCTATAACACCTAAATGCCTATCGACTGAAGAATGGATAAAAAAGATGTGGTATTTTTATGCAATGGAGTACTACTCAACCATAAAGAAGGATAAACAGGACGCTTTTTAGGTAAATGGTTGCAATTTGAGAACGTATTCATTAGTGCAATAAATATGACACACATGTGTAGACATCATATTGGCTCATTAGTGTGAGAAGCTGAAAGAAGCAACATATGTGTATGTATATGTATATGTATATGTATATGTATATGTATATGTATATGTATATACAAATAGTTAAGATAGTTATACTACTGATTTCTCAGAGTTCACTGAAGAACAAGATTTGTGCCAGTATTGTTAAAACAATTGAATGTAGATGTCTTTTGCTCTGGGTAAATGATTTGGGGTTGACAATGTCTATGTACCATTGTTGCCCTGATTGACACATTTTGAAATTTTGTTTTAGTTTCTTTTTCTTCTTTCTTTTTATTTTTCACCTTGAAATAGAATGAATTTGGAAAAAAACTAAAATAAGAACCGCAAATCTGTTGGTGGTAATAGTGATTACTAGTGGTGACACTTTGATTTTTGCAGAAGACCTCTTAAATTCTGTTGATAAATAATAAATTAACATAGAGTGTGTTAGGAAATTAGGAAATTACTTGGATATGGTAAAGTTATTTGAGGGACTTTGTAGGACAGGACAGATTCAGTAGGAGTTAACCTTTTTCCTATGACAGTCTGCTTTAACAAGCAAAGAAAGAATGAATTCACAAAATGAATGTTGAACATGCTAACTGGTAAAGATGACAATAGAGGTGGCTGTGTCGATTTGCTTCAGTAATGTCCAGGAGAAAATATCACTTGCAAACTGCTTCATTTTTCATAATTTAATGAGAGACATGCCAGTTACAAGTCCTTTACATACATGGTCACAACTTGATAGTGTGGGTTGTTTAGATAGTGCTGTGAGTTTTTCCTATTCTCATTCCAAGTCTACAAAGAAAATTCGGATTAGAATTTGGTTTCCAAAATAAATTTTCCTACAGGAAAGGATGGTTGGTTGATTGATGATCTCATTGCAATGAGATTTATAATTTTTACATGTAAAATATAATGTAGCATTCTGGTTACCACATAAATTGCTTACAAATTTGGTTTGCAGGTGTCTTTGGTTTATTCTGAGCCTAGTAAAGCTGAGCACTAACAGGATTACAGTAACAGTAATATCCTGATTTAAGAACACTTGAGTTGTGAACTTTATAGATGTGAAGGGAGCTCACATTATACAGAAGTGAACAAATCACAGAAGTAGCACACACATGGTTGCTATACAGTTTGATAGTGTACAGGCATACAGTACTCAATCAGGGCCCAGGATGTCTGGTAGTAAAAGGAAAACCAGTGATGATGTGGAGGTCAGGGTTTTTTATGCTTTACATTGCAAGCTTGTGCCAAAAGTGCATAAGACTCACTTTGTTGGACCTAAGAATAAATCTGGCTTACAAATGTTCTCCTGGGACAGAACTCTCCATATGTCTGTCATTGGGTCATTCCTTTAGAAGTGGCTTGCCAACTAAATATTTCCAAGGTCCTTCCCCCCTCAAACAAAGAACTGAATGAGATAAGCCAAGAACTTCCCAACAGGCTGGGTTTCCTTATACTATGGCAATCAAGGAATTGAAGCATCTTATATGATTTACTTCCTATAAAGAGAATTTCCATAGATCCAGGCAGAAACTGCAGGATGTCCCTAGAAGTCAGTCTCAAAAGTCATGTAGCACCATTGTCATCAGCATCACTCTAGGCAAGGAAAAAGGCCAAGCCAGACTCATGGTACCAGGACAACTGTGGTGGATTGACAACTGGTGGTCAACTTGTAACACCAGCAGAACTGAATCAGCATGGTACTGAGCATGGATGGCTCACTGTAGGATTGTTGCCAAGAGAAAAAGAAGAACTGGAGAGGAAAAGTAGTGTTGTTGGTTTCTCCTGTTGCCATTGGCTCTCCTGCAGGAGCTTGTCAAGCTTCTTTCCTGATATGAAATTAGCTGTTCTCATTTTCAGAGGAGCTCAGGACCTTGTCGCTGAGAATGGTTGCAGTTCATTTTGAGGGAGCTCTGCTTCTTACTTTACTGCTTCCTGGCTCTGGAGGGGAAGATGGTGTGCTGTTTCCAATCTCTAGGAGAAGCTTGTCATGCTGACTTCCTGATATGAATTCAGAGAGGAGCTCAGGACCTTGCTGTCACTGAGGATGACTGTGGTACTTTTCAGGGAAACTCTGGTCCTTACTTTGAGCATTGCTTCCTGGCTCCAGCACAGAACCCTCAGCCTACTGGCATAGATCCTTCATCATGTTGGCACAGACATTCTGGCTTCCACCACTGACCTTTGGGCCTTCCTAGTGCAGATCCATGAAACATACTTGTGTGAGTCATTGCTGTGGGCTCTAGGCCTCCAGCTGAACTCATGGTGGGCATTGTCATGGACTCCAGGTCTTTAGCTGGACTCATGCAGGACATTGCTATGGGATTCAGAACCTCAGCTGGATTCTTTGGGTCTTTAGTGTGTGGACAGATTTCCTGCAATTTTCATGTTTGACTCTTTGGGTGACTATTGTAAAATAATTCTGTAAATTATGTCTCCTGCATTAAATTGTTTTCCTTGAAAACATTGACTACCACACCTATCAACCAGCAGGTCAGTGAGTGGTGCTGTGGTGGGGAGTAGATGCAAGAAAAGGTTCAAACTACAGCAATTTGTTGAGACACCTAAAAATAACACTTACTTTTTATGTTACAGAAATCATTTGTTTTCAATTTGTTTAATCTCAAAAGTGATAGATAGATATGTACAAAATCAACACAAACTTTTTAGAATGATATTCAGTGATATCTTACTACCACACAGCTGTATATTCATTAAAAACATTTTTACACACCAATCCTCATTACAGTAATAAAGCAAATCAATATAGTTATAAGTCTGTTGCCTAATTAATCACTTCAGATAATGTATCCAAATGCCTGTCTTCAAACAGGATGAATTTATGTCAGTTACACATAATTGCATCATCCTTCTACATAGATTTTATTGTACTTTTACTTTACTTGTTTTATTGCTCTCCTCATAATTTTGAAATTACTTTCAACTTTATTATATACCTAATTAAAAGCACAGTATATTTCTTGACTCACCACTATTAAAGTGGAGAAAATTACCATAATTTACCATTTCTTACTTTATACTTCATAGTAGTGATCTTATTTTTACATTCCAAAATTTGCAATATTTAAGATATGTCTAAAAATAGTTAAATTTTCAATTTTCTGTATGTGGATTAATTCTCAAATTTATGTAAAGAATGATATGAAGTTGTTTAACATATAATAATTGCATAAATGTTATTTTTGGAACAAAATGATATGATTGACTCTGTAGGAATAAAAGTATAATTATGTGTCATTAAACCTGTTAGATGAATGAGAATGTGTCAGTATCAATATCAAATGAATGTTCTTTTTTAAAAAACAACCTTTTGCTTAAAATTATAATTCATTTCTTATTGTCCTGTTCCTTATTATGCACCATTTTATGGCTTGATGATGCCTTTTTTCTTGACTTATTCATCTTAGCTCTTCCAGCATTCTACGAATATAAATCCATTTTTTAATGAACACATTATGGTTTTACTTCTTTTGATCTCTTGAGGTAAGTAGACTCTAGGATGACTCTCAATGTTATCCACTTCCATATCTATGCTTTCTCTTAATGTGTGGGCTGGACTTGCTTACAATCTTAGTTACTTTTCTCATTGCTGAGACAAAATATCAGACATCCAAAGTTAAAGGAAGAAATGTTTATTTGGCTTATAGTTTGTAGATGTTTCACTTCATAGTGGGCTAGCTCCAAGGCAGGTTGGCATGGCAAAAGGGAAAAGCAGAGGAGAAACAGTTCATGGCAGGCAGAAGGCAGTAAGTGACAAGTGACAAACAATGACCCTCTTTCTGTCCCTTATATCCTATCAAGGTTACACACCCTTAAGGCAGGTAGCACTCACACCCAGGGTGGGGCAACTTTAATCCTAGCACAGCACCACGAGTCAATCCCACCATCATATCTTAGATCAACCACATTCGAAAAGCCCCACCTATGACCACATGATTTAGGAGGACATCTAGATGCAACCCATAGTATGTCTCAACAATTAAGTATTCTGGCAGGAGTGATGGTTTGTCATGACTAATATCAAATCATAGAAACCTGGCTTTAAATCTCAGTGCTTTCACTTGAGTTGCTGGACTACAGAGGACATCTGAGGAGAGGCTTTAGAGAGGTCTTCCAACAAGATGTGTGAGAAGGCTCCCCAGCTGAATTACCTGACAAGGCTGCAGGCAGAGCTAAGAGAGTGTGAACTCATGAGTAACACTCACCCAGAGCTATTCTACTGACCTTCAGTCAAGTAAGGTAGTAAACATTTATTGCTTTGAATAGCTAAATTTTGTGAGTAAACTATGTTGCACAGACATAAATAAACAACACAGATTTCAGCAACTGGAAGTAAAGTGCTACCAAAACCAAAACCATGAATACTGAACAGGATATAGAGCAGGCTAAGTTGGCTTTGTGGAGAGTGTTGGGAAGATCTAAAGTGAGTTAAAGCAGTTGCTAATAGAAAACTGTTTTTTTGTGATATCAGGGCTTGAATCCAGTGTTTTTGCACTGGACTGCATTCTCCAGTTCTTTTTACTTTTTATTTTGAGACAGGGTTTTGCTAAATCTCATACTGTCTTTGAACTACTTCAGCCTCTGAGAGTAAAGGCATACACCACCATTCCTAGCAGACTCCAAGGTTTTGATAAGGTTGCTCATGAGAGTTTTCAGTGAAATAGTGTGAATTTTATTAGAAGTGAGAGGCTACTTGTTATTTAGTGGCAGAAATTTCACAACACTGATGTATATAGTGACCCAAAAGGAAGAGAACATGTCTGATGAACTGAATGAGCTAGCAAAGGAAATTTCCAAGTGAGAGATGAAGTTACACTCTGGTTTCTTCTTGATGTTTTTGGTAAAATGTAAAAGGACAAAAACAAAATAAAGGAAAGATTATTGAATGTAAGAGTCAGGAATTAAGAGTTTTGAAAACTCAACTTTTACACATGAGAAATGATACTACTGAAGAATAACATTCAAGCAAGAACACTGTCATAAAACAGAATGAAGTGAAGGCTTGGTTTGTAAAATTCATTAACATCTTTGAAAGATATGAGGTAGTATATCAATATTCTATGTAGTCAGGTGAAATATTTTAAGGAAAATAAGGATATTCTTTATAATCCTTTCAATCAAAAACTGTAGCCTGCAATATGGATCTATCTCAAAGATATTTGTGGGTGTGCTTTTAAAAAAATAAAGTGAACCTCAAGAGAATTCACAGGAGACTCAGATTTATCATGTGTGTTCATCACTAGAAGGGCTGCAGAATAGCACCAGCTTGGATGGAGGGGAATGAAACACAAAGAACAAGTGAATGTCCTTAGAATTCAAATTCTTCTGGCAAGAAATAGACTCAGGAATCTGACCAATTACCAAACGTATTACCTTAATTTGTTTTTTTGTTTGTTTGTTTTGCTTTGCTTTGTTTTTCAATTCTTACTTTTATTAGTACATGCTTTCAGCACAAAATTATTACATTTCTGATGCATGGGGTTTTGTACATGTGCATAATAGACCTTAATTCTTTTTTCATCTCATTGTCATGATAAATGCAAGATGGTATAGAGGCAGAACCATGAGCCCAGAAGGCAGAGCCAAAAGCTATGGAGACTTATCCTTAGATCTTGAGACCCTATCCACGATGCCTCTAACCATTGCACGGCTGTATTTCAGACTTTCTGTGGAGTAGCAACGCTCTTGTTCTTTTATTCTTCCCTTTTGAACAGAAGTGTCTACATAAGCTATCTTATACTTGTCCCTCCGTTGTACACTATGTGTGTGTGTGTGTGTGTGTGTATGTGTGTGTGTGCATAGATAGCCTATCCCGTTAATTGCATAGGTGCACAGGCAAGGGCTGTACTCAAGGAACTTTATGCAGGTTCCTCATTCACTTCTGGACTTTATTTCAATGATGATTTAGTCTCTGAGCTGGTGGTATAAAGTGAGGTCACTGTCAAGGTTAGGCATAAATTTCCTGTGGTTCTCATTTTATGAACTTCTGGGATTCTCTTCAATTGCTTACCCTGGGAGAGGGCAGCTTCCATGCTGAATGATCTCTCTATGGAGAAGCCTACAATGGGTGATGTCACAGCCTGGTAAGAGAACAGAGTGAGCCCAAGTTAAGACTGCAGTCAGGGTGTGGGCCAGGGCTGCAGGCTTGTCTGAAGGCTCCATTTAGCAGATAACAAGGGAGTCTATTTCTATATTCCTGACCCCAAAAAACTGTGAGATAAAACATTTGTTAAGTCACTAAATTTTGAGGGGAATTTCTTGATATAAGAATCAACAACTAGTGTGGATCTTAGCATCAAATGACAAAACTATTAAGTGTGAATTATTTTTCTTAAGAAATCAAGTTTTTGTTCAACATGTAAAGGTCTGGAGGGGCTCCACCAAAGTGCATGTGGAAATTATAGTTTATTTGAGAAGAAAGGGAATTGTATTGCTTATGTCACCCTTTTTCTTTGATACTGGATTAGGAAATTTTATCTAGATACACTTGGATTATGAAAAGTAATGGCCCAGCGGTGTTACATGGATGAGAATTCTTGTGTTTTGCTCAGAATAGAGAGAAGAAATACCAGTAGAGTGACTTCTGAACTGAGTTAGGAGATGAGTGATATCTTACAGACTTTTCTCCTTGCGAGACAAAATACCCAACACCCAAAGTTAAAGGGATAAAGATTTATTTGACTCATATTTTGTAGAGGTTGCAGTGTATAATCGGTTGGCTCTAAGGCAGAGTGGCACAGGACAGAGGGGCAACTGTTCGTGGCAGTGGAAGACAGCAAAGGCAAGTAAGAGAAGGGCAAGACAAGCCTCTTTCTGTCCCTTATATTGTATGCAGTCTATTGAGGTTAGGGCAGTGCCAATCCAATCAGTGGACTGATCCAGCAGTCACCCACCCTTAATGCCAGCATTGCACTGTGAATCAATCACGCACTGTAGATTCAACTTCTGAAAAAGTACTCTGAGCACATTAGATTAACACAAGTCATAATAAATGGAGATTAGAAATCTCACTGTAAAAATGGAAAAAGGCCCCAAATCACTTCTTTTGGGAGGATGTGAGCTCATATATAGGCATCTATAGGAATTCTCATCCCTCATAATGACCAGAACTAGGGAATTTAATATCAATCATATTCTCTATGCAATGTTTATGGAGCACAGTGTTTGCAACCTTGCTCATTAATCCCAGTAATTCCCTGTGGATACAGCACAGGGCACTGTGTACCAAGTTTCTTTTCTTCTCTTTGCCCCTTTGTCTGAATATTTGAGTGCCTAATACCTTAGAGTTTCTGCTACATATGCTGAGATTAGAGCACAGAGAGGAACAGAGGAAGTTATTGTCTTCATGACACTTTCATACTTGCAAATGAATCTTGTGCTTGGATGCCTCTACCTCTTTTGACTTGTATAAGTAGCTAGGGGAGGGAATCTAAAGACCTTCAGGCAGAATTCACTCATCAGTTTCCCAAGAGTAATTTTTTGGTGAATCAAATCCTCAAGAATGGCTGCTTCTGTGGGTGAGATGCTTCTCTATTGCATCTGCATCAGAAGATGGTAATTTTGGATATGTCACTATGTACCAGCCATGATCTGCTGAGACCAGGTTTCCCTAATGACCAATTTCTTTGTCCCTGAGACTGAAGTCGGTGGGCTGTCCTCATTCATCCACCTATGGCTCTTCTAAGGATATAGGAATTTGTTGACATAAACTATACAGGAGTTTGAGGCCTTGGGGGAGGAAATTGAGACCTCTTTTGCTTCTGTTTCTATCTGGTGGTCTTCTGTATCTCACACAGGAAAACATAAATTGTAGGCCAAACTGAAAAATACTATGTAATATAAATATAAAGTTATTAGAACCTAAATATAATTCTAAAGCTAGACCAATTTAATTTAAGATAACAAAATATCCTCAAGAAACATGTCTTTAAGGTACATTTAAAGGACATAAATGAAACTTTCTTTATTATGACTAAACATGTTTCTTACAAGCATATTGTCTTGGTTACTTTTCTCTCATTGCTGAGACAAAATACCTGATGCCCAAAATTAGGGAAGGAAAAGTTTATTTCTTACAGTTCTTGGGGGCTTCAGACCATACTCATTTGGCTCCAAGGCCATGAGGTGTGGTGGGGCAGCCATTCATGGTGGCTGCAAAACAGCCTGGAGAACCAGCAAGAGAAGGAAGACATGCCTTCTTCCCACCCTTATACTGTATGTTGGCATTCACACCATCAATCCCAGCACTAGAAAACAAACCAATCACAAATGCTAGACTCAGCTGTGTTCATGCCATGGTTACATGAGACTTGGCAGGGCCACAGGAATATAAACCATAACATTCAACCCCTGGCCCCCCAAGGACTCATATGCGTCCTTTATACAAAAGACATTTAGTCCACTTCCAAGAGTTACCAGAGTCCTAACGGTTTCATCATTGCTGAAAAGTTCAAGTCCCAAATCTCCTCCAAGATCTATGGCAAACTCTTAACTATAACCCCCTGTACAAATGAAAATGAGGCTAAACACTTCCAACATGCAAAGGCACAAGATAAACATTACCATTCCAAAAGTTACAAATGGGAATACAAAGCATTGGAACCAAAGCAAATCCAAAATCCAGCAAGGCAAACATTAAGTCCTATAGTTGCAGGCCCAGCATCTGAAGCAATCTGTGGCAAACTGTGAGCTCCAAAGCATTTGAGTGATTCCACCCCCATGGCACTTCCAGGGGTTTTAGTTTCTACATCTTCTTTCTTAGGCCCATTCTGCTCATCTCTTGCAGATTTCCTTGGATGATCCATGTTCCTGGCTTTTTAAAATGTCTTGGTTTTCCATTGCACCCTTGGATTCACACTTACATCTTTACATATTGCCATCTGAAGTCAGAGTGGAAGCTGCCTTAGCCTTAGAATTTGTCCATTTTTCTTGCACTTAAAACCAATGCCATGTGGATGCAGCCAAGGATCACTGACAGTTGGAGCAGTAGCCAGGCTTTTCTCTCTCTTGACTGTAGGGGTCAAGTGCCTGAATCACTGAGTTCTCTGAACCTGATTGTGAGGAACAGATTCACTATGCCACCGCCATTCTGGAGTCTTGTATGACCACTGCCATTTTGAAACCTCCTGTGGCCTCTGTCACCACTCTGGAACATGTTGCTCTGTGGCTTTTTCTTCTAAGTAAACTCTTTCACCTTTATTAGCTTGAGGCTGCAAAAGGTGGAGATCCACCCACTCCTCTCTGGAATGGCCCCAGGCCATCTTTTTTATTCCTTCTCAGCAATTGAGATCTCCACAGCTTTCTGGTCAAACTCACAACATCTTAAATCGTCCTGCTGGGCTCTTTGTTCTTGATTTGCAACATAAATTTGTCTATAAGCCCCGAACAATAGCCATGCCACTGCCTCAACATTTGACTGCCTTGAAATTTTCTTTGCCAGATTACTCAGTCCATTGCCCTTAATCTCAGTCTCAGGCGAAGTCTCTGGACAGGAGCAAAATGCAGACAAGCTTTCTACCAAGCCATAACACACATCATGTGGAGTCCAAGAACCCATGCAGTCCTTCTTCCCAGCAAAAACCTCCTGAGCCTGGTCTTTACCGTCAGACTTTCTATCAGCCTTCTGGTCTTGAGCTCTGACCAGAACCTCCCGTACAGAACAGCCTAAGTTGTTTCAGTGCCACTCTTTCAGACAACATCTCCAAACTTTTCCAAACTCTTCCCACAAGCCATTTCTAAAGGCTTAAACTGATCATGAACACTAGACTCAGCTGTGTCCATGTCATGATTGCATAACACTTTGTGGGGCCATAGGAATATAAACCATAACACATACACTTTAATCAATAAAGATTAGGCAGAATGAAAAAAACAATAAGTGATGAAAAGCACTGTATGTTTCTAATTGCAGGCAAATTTTAAAAATAGTAGATAATTTTTTAAATGTGCAAGACTATACAAGGGCATTCACAACCTTTTCACTCAAACCCATATGGCAAATAATATTTGGAAGGCAAATATTTTGAAAGTGTTTCTTCCCTTTTCCTTGCAGTTGTGTAAAAGTATGACAAGGTTTAGCAACTGGTAGAAGTTCGTGGAAATGTTAGCCAAGCAAGTACTCTGGTATCACTAGCCAAAATAAATGTATGTCTCTCAGTACTTCAAACTAACATTTCTGTAGGGATATGCTACTAGCAAGTAAGCATTTTCAGTGGAATCTTAGAACATATACGTGACTGGATTAAGAATGCACTTGTTTTATTTTATCGCTAGCAAAACTACAGTCAAATTTCATGTTGAATAAAAATGCATATAAACTTTGAGTTATATAGCATGGGCAGCACAGATATTTGTTAATGAACCCATTTCCCATGTATACCATAGATTTAAAAATTATAATTGCTTGATTTTTAGACACTACAGTTAGTTGTCCTTCAGGAATTACATCCAAAATATATACTGCTTTGATCATCATATAGCAGGCTGTAAAACTTTAGTATAATTTTTGCAAATAAGTTTTTGTTTTTTTATTTTCAAAGTTGTCTTGCAAAGTTTTGCAAAATATGGCAATTTTCCTGATTTTAAGATCCTCATAAACTTATCCAAAATAGGGAATAATTCTACATCTTCTTTCATTCATTGCCACTTTTAAAACGAGTTTAAAATGCTAAGATTTACTACTCAGTATAGCTAATGAAAAACAGCATATTCTTAATTTTTTATGTATTCTAAATGAGGGTTGGGCAATGATCCTAGCTTTTTACTAACCAATCAAATTGCATAATATTTTAAAAGACTAAGTAACATAAAATACTATTCTGTATAAACTACATAACACATTTAAATCTGATTCATTTTCATGTTTACGTTATTAACAGAACAGAAAATTGTTTAGGATTAATTACATCTCATGAATTAGAAAACAATACATTAGGATTGTGTGGTTAAGGCTATTTTACAGCTATGACAATTTCAAGAAGAGTACATTACTTTGTGGGTTAAATATTTTCGTTGTGTTTATATAGTAAAGTACCTAAGGAGTCAATATTTAAGTCAAAAGGAGTATTGTAAGTCTCTTGGTTGATGTGGGACATTTTCACACATCTGGAGACATCCATTTTTTATGTTAAAAGAAAAGTTTCACAGGCAAAAATTAGAATTCTGCGAGGTTGTACGTGGATGTATAATTTATAATTGAGTCAGTCGTCAATGTTTCCTACTAAAGAAAACATCTCAGCCTATGCCAAAGAAAGATAAAAGGAAAGAAAAAACAATATCTAAGAAACGTATTTCTCTTGAGGGAGGCATTAAATCTGGTGATGCTAATATCTCTTTTGATTCTAATAATTTATGACCTGGAAGACTATGGTCTCATTCAGCATCGCCTGGCCCTTCAGTTTCTATTCTGCCACAGGCAGCCCCTGAGCAGCGCTTTGAGCTCGCCTAACGCTATGGAGACCCAGCAAAGGATCAGCACTGAGAGGGAGCCGTGCCCGCTTAGCGTGTCAGTCATTGCTCATCGCCAGCTGGCGGGAAAAGGAGACGGGCAGTGGGCTGGCAGTTGAGCCCCCAGCTAAAGAGGCTTTCGAGAGAAAAGTATTAAAGCTGGCTGACACCCCAAAACCTCCACGGTGTCAGACCAGGGATGACCACGAAGTATACAGATTCTCTTGGTGTCTTCGTAAAATATTCTCTGCTTATGTCATTTTTATTTCCATGAGTTGAAGCCTCCTTCTCTTCTATTTGAGAAGGTTTAGCCTACGATGCTTTGGTTTGCCTGAACTGAATACATGCACATTTGTCTCAGGTTTTCGAGGTGGCCAGAGAAATACTCTTATTTTACCGAAATCAAACTGAAAATTATTGTAGCTTTTAATAAACAATGTTTCTCCTGAGGCCAATGTATCACATGGTTATTTTCCTCCAAATATATAACTAAAAAATGACCCCACAGACTTTTATGCTCAGCTTTTCTGAGATCTTTTTTCCTTGCTGTAGCGGGGGTGAATGCAGGCCTGGCACAAGCTGGGGAAACACTCCATCTCGGAGTGCACTCCCAGTCCTTTAATCCTCATCGCAACGGTCGTCATCCCAGCAACAAAATGGTTACGCTAATTTAGGAAAGCAGTTTTTAAAAACTGTCAGAAGTGTTTATTTCTTGTTTGATGTCTAGTGGGATGGCAACTCAAAAATGAAAAAAAGAAAAACTTTAAGGAGTTTGGCTTCATGCTTTAACTAGAGGGTAAGGATAACAGACACTATCTGACAGTCTCACTGGAGTACATCTAGGAAATCAATCCTCATGCTCCTTAAGAAGAAAAGGAAAAGGGCTGGGCATGATGGCACACACCAGCTCCCCAGAGGCTGAGGCAGGAGGATCATTAGTTTGATTCCAGTCTTGGCAATTTAGTAAGACCCTGACTTAAAATGGAAAGGGCTTGGGAGGTGGGATGTAGCTTTGTGGTCGAGGCTTCTTTAGTACTGTATCTGTGAGGCCTGGGTCCAATCCCCAGCATTACAGGGACACAGAGAATGGGAGAAGAATGGGATGAAAAATTAGTAAAGTGTGTCAGAATGGGAAAGAGACAGTACGTATAAGATTGTTCAGATAACGAAGCTCAGCGCTATGCTGCACCTTGGCAGTGCATGAAGAGGTGCGCAGAGGGAGCTCTGAGGAGATCTGGCTGTTTGGTAAAGTAGCTCAGGCACTGTGTTGAAAGTTCCTGTACTGTTCTTAGCCCCTTTTGAAAGGCCTTGCAGGCGGGTATTGTGCAGTAACCCAGAGAGCGTGTCCAGGAAGGGGCAATGGCGGGAGAGTGAGGGCATTGGTGCCACGCAGCAGGGCCTTATGTAAGGTAGTGACTTGGTGGCCTAAGGTCAGTGTCCTCTTCTTTTAATTTTCCAAGCTGTCTTTGTCCAGGTATTTTTGCATGATGTAGCACAGTGGGTAAATCAAGTTATATCCCACATCAGGCCTCACGCAACTCTCATAAGTAGGTTGTAATAGGCTGATTTCCTTTAATTTCATATACAACAGTGGAGAATGTTGACATTTCTTGTTCCTTGATTACTGGGAGGCAGCTATTTCCTATTATGCTAATAAAGTAACAATTTAATTCATTTCTTATTATGTGCTTATGTAATTTTATCTATAGTCTTTGCAAAACTCTTGGTAAGTCTCTTCTTGATTTTCTTAAATGTCTTTATGACACTATTATGATGCTCATTATATCATTATTATAGCTATTCAATCAGGCATTTTTTTTCATTCAGCAAATGTCTTTTGTTCACCTAGTATGTGTTAAACATTGCCTCAGGTGATGGGGATAACATGAGAAAGGAGGAATCCCAAGTGAAGACACTAGACGGCAAGCATCTCAAAGGAAAGGACTATGAACTCTTCATCCTACTCCCATAGGTAAAGGAATGAGTCTTAGTTGTGCACCTACTTTGTACTTTTCCTGGCATTGTGTAGTATATTGGCAACTAAACTTTAGCAGGAAGGGAGTAGTTTGGAAGAACTGGGTTCCAAATTACCTCTGGTGGCCTATGAGCTGAAATTGGGAATCTCAGTCTCTCTCCAGCTATATTTTATAGTACTTTTATTCTTCTGTAAAACACAGAAACTTTCTTTTCTGGGAATGGTATTTTAGCCAGTTTCTCTAGATTTGTTTCCTCCAGGTTTCATGGTCTGACTGGCAAGGAGATATTCATTCCAGCTGTGGTTTAAAATCATGGGACAGACCTTGATTGTTTCGAACTGGGAAATGACCGACCCTCCAGTGTATATGGTGTGGACTCAGCACAACTGGTCAATAGTTGGTCTCGTGCTCACTCTATGGTTACAATTCCCAATATAAGGTACAGTTTAAAGTGCCAGGCAGACTGAAATGGTTCCCACCCATAATGCTCATAACCACCCTCTCAGAGGAAATTATCATATTTCACATTATTTTAAAGAAGAAAAATTTCCCCCAGAAATATTCAATAAATTATCTGTATTCCCTCCATTTAGGAAGATGGATTCAAACCCAGTTCTGACAGCAAGAAATTCAGTTCTCTTTTTACTGTACTGTGCTATTTCTATCTTGTCTGGAACATGGTATCTCCCAAGAAAAGTTCACTGAATAAATTCATGAGTAGCAAACTATATGGAGCTTGGGTAAACCAAAAGAATATATGCAATTTTTGTTCAGAATTTAAATTGGTATATATGTAAGCCTATGAATTTTTAGACTTGAAAATGAGAATTCTTAACTAGATAGTTGTATAAATATGTATATGGACTCACTACAATATACTCTTCGAACTGTGAATACAAAAGCACAAAAATGATTATTTCAGTTTCCGTGTAAAAAGTACTATTTTAAATTCTTTGCTTATAGCAGGAAACTTTTTAAGTTTTGAAATTGGCAACTTCAACGAAATGAGTCATTTAAAAGAACTGTTATGGTCTACGGAGAGGGATTCCCCTACCTAAATAGTTTCTGACGGTTTATTAGGACACTTGCCATCATCGTTCACACTGCCTTCACCCTCTTCATCACGTGTCTTGTGGCTGGTGACATCCATGTGAGCCGTGACTGACTGCTAGCTGTCTCTTCTCAGTAGTCACATGGGAGTATCAAAGATGCCCACATGCTGATCACACAGGCACAGATAAGGGGTCTCGAAGATAGGGTCTCCTGAAAGACATTTCATGAAAACCCGACTTTGAGAGCTCAGCTAGGCATCATCACACTTACAGACTTGGTGGGTGTGTGAGTAGGGAAGGGAGGTGGTGCTGGGGGCACCTAGGTCAGCACCCTGGAATCTCTCAAGACACTGCCAAGGAGTTTCAACTTTCCCCACCTTCCTTGTGTTTTATCAGAAGTCAGCAACCTTTTTTTCTTGAAGGAATAGATAATCCACTGTGCTTTGTGGGCCAGAGTCTTTGTTGTACCTGCTCAGACTTCCTGCCTCGGTATGAAACAGTCACATATGCAAAAGAATGTGGCCGCGCTGATTCACAAATCCAGGAAGTAGTTTTGTTGACCCCTGATTTGCCATCAGCCTGTCATTTCGTGTTTTTCAGTGTTTACACTTACTCAACTGTTACCCATAGGCGCTGTTCTGTGTCAGGCGCAGAGAAAAATATGAGATTTGCAACTTTGAGAGCTATAGATCTGAAATGAAGAACTGGAAAAAATAACCACTGTGCTTTTTACATAAGGTGAACATAAAACCTCGTAAAAGTTAGGAAGAGATCACAAGGAATGTAAGCATTATGTACTACAAAAATGCACTAATAAAGGGCCAGGAGTTTGGCTCAGTGGCTTACGCGCCTGTCAGGCAGGCGCGAGGTTGTGAGTTCAATCCCCAGTGCCACCAAAAAAAAAAAAAAAAAAAAAAAAAAAAAAAAAAAAAAAAAAAAAAAAAAAAAAAAAAAAAAAAAAAAAAAAAAAAGCACTAATAAATTAAAAAATATAAGAAATATTAAGAGAGACTTCTAGAGTATATGAAAGCAGAATTTTACGAAAACCTGAGCAATAGTTAGCAAGAACATGGAAAATATACATTTATAGGCAATAACAAAGGCAGAAAGGAAGAAATGTAAAGATGTAAGTAATGAAAATTCACAGTGACTAACACCTTGGACAGAGTAAAGAAGTTCGTGTTCAGATGGTCTGGAGCAGTGGTGGCCAATGCATGACATGTGTACCAAGCCCAGATGTTCGTCTTATTGAAGGCTCTAAAAGGTTCACCATCACAAGTATAGAGCACTGGTACTAAACTTGGAGTGTGTGCTTTGTTTTTAAGCACTGACAGAAGATGGAGATTTGGAAACAGAAACGCTATGAAATTTATATAAAGAAGATAAATTTGCAAGATGCTGTGGGAAGCAGTTGAGCTGGAGATTGACCACACATTTGGGCCTGGAGCAAGGCCAGCCCCGAGAGTGCAGAGTGCCAGAGGAGAGCCATGTGAACAAGTTGTTGGGACTACAGCAATGTCAGTCCAGCAATGTCTGGCCTTGTTGACCCTCCCTGTTAACTGCAGCATGGATAACTCTGTTTTCAGCAAAACACTGAGCCCTTGCACTTTGAACCTCATCACATGCTTCCCGCCTTTTTACTTAATTTCCCATTGACCACTTTCAGGACCCTCCTGGCCCTGCAGGCTGTGGCAAGATGTAAGGAGATTGACTTGGAGGGCAGTTTGCAGTAGAAAGACCAGTTATGAAGAAATTGCAGTAGTTCAAATGGATGAATTAATGATTTGTATGAAAATGCTGGAAAGCAGAAGTAAAAACATAAATGTTTTAAATACAAAAGAAAAGACAAAAGAATATAGCTATCAAAGATGCCCAAAACTTCAAGATGGTTGAAAAGCAGAGTCAAGAAAAGAGAAAGTCAGAAATTCTCTTAGGGGCCAAGACAAGAGACATTGAAGAAAAGTACTCATATTTAAAGATATCAGGAATTGAGGAAGTAAAGCCAATTTTGAGAGCTATTATCTTTGAGTATGTGACTCAAAATGCATAATGGAATTTTGAGTGTTATGGCATGATACAGTTTTCTCATATAGAAAACACTTTATTATTAAGAGTTACATGCAGGAAATATGTAACTAAAATTGTCTTCTGTATATTGCATTTATAGATCATGACTTATAATAGTAGGATAGCAATTGCATTCCTATTCTTATTGGATTAGCCACAAGCCACCCAAAGCAGTGATTGTCTTGTTTAGTTTATGAGGGAATGTATATAGAAGAACAGATGTGAGAGAGAATACTGGGAGTAGAGTTAAGCCATGCTTTTCATGTAATATATTTTATTAAATGTCAGCAATCATTACTTTAGAGATTAATGGCTGTCTCTTGGTTTAAATTACAGTACATTTCATTACTGATAG
>RJWM01020602.1:8650-36960 GCA_004363535.1 Dasyprocta punctata | reverse complement strand
AAAAAAAAGGAAAAAAGAGGAAGGGAGAGAGAAAAGAGGAGTAGAGAAGGGAAGAAGAAGGGAGAGGAGGAAAGGTAGGAGGGGAGAGAAATGAGAAAAAGAAAACTAGGATGAGTACCAAGAAACTCAGTCTTTGTCTCACTTCTTCTATGCACTAATGCTGAAACTCTGGGCAAATCATTTGTTCCCCACCTAAAAACTGTAATTGCAATTAAAAAATGTTTCTCCCTCTTGAGACTAATAGGAAGATAAATATCTGTAACATAAAATCCAAGTTATGCTTATTTTGGGTACAGAAAGCCTAGAAATAAATATCATATTGTTCTAACATTTTTACAATAATAATTGGTTCAACTCCTACATTTTTGAGGGATTTTTATTTGTCTCTTTGTGCAAGAGATAGTGAAAAATTAAAGTCACAAAAAAGAAAGAAATAAGAAAAGCAATAAAAGAAACAACTTTGACGAATGTATTATGCTAAAAATTGCTGCAAGAAATGAAACAGTGATTCTAATCTAAATAGCTATGAGACATGAAATCCCCTTCTTGAGCTAGTTCAAACCAAAGCCTTATGAGAGAGAATGATGTTAAACAAAGAACACATGGCATTATAAAAATGAAGTATCAGAAAACTCAAATAGCTACATGATTTTCATGATTAGAAATAAAGAAAGCTTATTAGCTATTAAGCGGATCCCATTGTCAAGAAAGAGTATACAGATCTCCCTAAGGGTCAAGATGTTCTGTCTCGATTCTCTTTCAAACTAAAAGGCGAGGCAGCAGAAGTTTTAAGTCCTTGATCTAATTCGGAAACTTTTGGGGCCCTGGGGCTAACCACTGAACCTCAACAGTCAGTTTCATCTTCTCTCAGTAAGAACAACTGTCTCCAAAGGCAAGCAACATCAATCTCAATATTTTTATATCTAGTTTGTGGAAAATCTATTTTCCACATTTTAAGATTTGTAATAGCAGCTATTATCTATTTTCGTGTTTAAAAACATGAAAAGATTCAGAACTGTTAGTCTGAAAAAAGTAAACATGAAGAAGATGTGGAAGCTAATGAATTATATGGTAAATTTAAAAAATCACTTTGCTCTTGCTAGAGTAAGAGATTGTCTTTTGAAATAATCAGGATATACTAAAAAAAAAAAAAAGAAATTCTATATTGAACCATGTTGAGACATAGGCAAAAGGTATCATATTACGATCACACAAGTACTAGAACTTACTGATTACTTGTCTAAATTATCAGTTCCTCTAGAGCTGGGTCTTAGTCACTATTGTGTCCCTAGGACTCACTATAATGGCATGCACATGGAAGGTTTTTGATAAACATTAATTCTCTAGTATTGACCTCCAAGACTCACTTCTCTGTTGGATGACCTAAATAAGAAGATTTCTTCTAGCATCGGAAGGTTGCACAATGCCGTCATGTTCTAGGGTTAGCCAGAGAAAAGGAAAGGAACAAATAAGCTACATGTATTCTGGTCACTTCTACCTTATTTGTTCCCTGTTTCCATGACAATGATACTTCACCTCTGAATCTCTGTGATACAGAGATTTCTGATAAAATAGCAGTCCTGAAAGGATGAATTGTGCAATCTGGGGAAGGCATCTCAGACATTTTCTTCATTTCTGAAGACCAATGAAAGTCTTTAGGTTACATTTAGTACCATCAGTGGAAACAGTAAGCACTATTCTTACCCAAAATAATTACTGTAAATAATTTTCACATTAGAAATATTATTCATGGCAAGCCGGGCATGGTGGTGCACGCCTTTAATCCCAGCACTCAGGAGGCTGAGGTAGGAAGAGTGTTGTGAGTTCGAGGCCGGCTTGGGCTACAAAGTGAGCACAAGGCCAGCCTGAGCTACACAGTACGACCCTGTCTCAAAAAATCAGGGCCGGGAGTTTGGCTCAGTGACTTAAGTACCTGTCTGGCAGGTGCGAGGTTGTGAGTTCAATCCCTGGTGCTGCAAAAAAAAAAAAAAAAAAAAAATTATTCATGGTATAAAATATAGCATAAGGGCATAACTTAGCAAAGACTTGATTTATTTATTTATTTTATGGCATCAGGAATTTAACTCACAACCTCACACATGCCAGGCAGGCACTTAAGCCACTGAGCCAAACTCCCAGTCCTAGTTTTTTTGAGACAGGGCATGGTAGCCCAAGCCGGCCTTGAACTCACAACGCTCCTCCTACCTCAGCCTCCTGAGTGCTGGGATTAAAGGCGTGCACCATCACGCCCGGCTCCTTAACTCTTTTAAATCAAGTCTTATCCCACATAATGCATGTAAACAGCTTACAATGTGAATTATAGCTAGAACCTGTAGACAAGGACTGAGGCTGAGTTTGGTAGTAGAACACATGCTTAGCATGCATGAGACCACGGGTTCAATTCCTAGCACCAGGGGAAAAAAAGAAGCAATGACACTGACATCAGTAAAACAAACTCTCTGTGGGAGCAATAGTTAATGAGCCAGTGGTTCTCACAGTATGGTCCCTAGAACAGCAATATCAGCACCCCTTGGAAGGCACATTCTCAGATTCCATCCCAGACCTACTGATTCAGAAGTTTTGGGAATGGCCCACTGTGTGTGTTTTCACCAGTCCTCCAAGTGATTCTGATGCAGGCCACACAGAACAACTGCCCTAATCTATACATATTATCACCACTACTTTACCAATGAAAGAATATGGGCTTACCCAGCCAGCAGAGCCTAGGACAAGAGTTAAACCTTATGACTAAATCCTGTGTATAGAATTAGGTGGAAAATGGTTGAAAAACCCATCAGAAAGTCTATCGCTAAGATAAATATTTTAACTAAAGTAGAAAACAAAATGATTTATTTATTTATTGGCACCAGGGATCAAACTCACGAACCTATGCTTGCCAGGCAGGCATTTGTGCTGCTGAGCTAAATCCCCACCCGAATAAGATCATTTAAAACTTCCTAGGTCAGCTGGGCGTGGTGGCGCACGCCTTTAATCCCAGCACTCGGGAGGCTGAGGTAGGAGGAGCATTGTGAGTTCGAGGCCGGCTTGGGCTACAACGCGGCACAAGGCCGACCTGAGCTACATAGTGCGACCCTGCCTCAAAAAAACCAGGGCCGGGAGTTTGGCTCAATGCCTTAAGCGCCTGTCCTGGCAGGCGCGAGGTTGGGAGTTCAATCCCCGGTGCCGCAAAAAAAAAAAAAAAACTGCCTAGGTCTTATGAACTTTCTCTATAATACAAAGCTATTATTTAAAAAAAAAAAAAAAAAAAGAATGTTATTAATTTACTGATCTCAAAATTTTTGGCAGGAAAAAGAGTAAATAATACATACTGTATAACAAGAATTACAGGTCAGAAGAGTCATAAAATTTAGACTGTAATTTCTACAGACTTTTGATCTTATAAGAAACTTGTTCTCAGTTGTTATTCCATGTTTCTGCTTCAAGATATATAATAAACTTTTTTTTTTTTAAAGAGCAGAATATATTTATTGAGAGAAAGAAAGTTTCTGTCTGGCAGAGAGACAGAAGGGGTCCCGAGTGGGTTGCCAAGGATCCTGCCTTTTCCAGGGATTTTTATAGAGCAAAACCATGAGGTGAGGCAGGTCCATGATGGGGAAAAATAGGACCTTACAAGGCAGGCAGGCATGAGGTGGGACAGAACTATGGTCAACCAATAAGATTACGAGTATTATTGCTCAGGTAAAATTGATTAAATTGGAATCAAATGGGGAAACAAGTCATGTAGCAAGCATGCATGCTTAAAAAGCAGTGACTCTTCCTGTAGGGGGTTGGGATGGTGACTCCTGGCTTCCTCAAGATGATGCATACCTCTTTAGAATATCAATCCCTGCTGTTCATACTTAAGGTGTGGTTGCATTTGTTTTGCCTTTTGTCTTGAGAGCTGGTTCACAGCGGGAGGTGTCTGTCTCCCCTACAGTTGCGAGGTATCTGGCCTTCTTCACTGGCTCCTTCAAGGGCCCAGCCCTATCTGACATCCTATAATATTTCTAACTAACTCAGCTGCCTGTAAGCAATGAACTTTTAAAAATAATCTATCTCTAACTTTGAATTCTGGTATGGTAAGTTTTTCTTTCAAGTTATGAAATTACATAAACTATAACTTTATTTAGAATAAAATTATGTTGATTTATACTTCTTTATAAGGAAAGTAGAGTGCTTCAGATATTTTTCTAGAAAGGAATTAAATGATTTTCATTTAACGAAAAACTTTTCTAAAATGAGAATATATGTATTTTAAGCTTTTAGTTTATAGGAGTGGCTTTCACAGCTAAATTATCATTTTCCACTTCTTTAATGCAACTGACTTTTTTTCCATTCTATTTTTTGAGTGAGGGTCTCACTATGTGGTCTAAGCTGGTCTTGAACTTGCTGTGTAGCTCATGCTGGCCTGAAACTCATGATCCTCCTGCTTCTGCCTCCTAAATGCAGGGATTATACGTGTGTCCAATTTACTACATTTGATTTCATCTGTGTGTGTGTGTTACTAGGAATTGAACATGAGCCTTTTATACTGAGCTATGACCCCAGTCATTTTTATTTTTTATTTTGAGATAGGGTTTTGCAAAGTCTCTAAGTTGCACAGGCTAGCCGCAAACTTTGGGTCTTGCCAACTCAGACTCTCAGAGTGCTGGGGTTACTGACCTGGGTCAACTATGCCCAGCTATACCTGACATTAGTAACATAACATTTACTGCATCCTATATGGCCTTTCTCCACTAACACCATAAACTATATGTGTGTTCACCTAAAAACTGACTTGAATTTGTTTTTTTTGTTTGTTTTTGGTTTTTTTTTTTGTGGCACCAGGGATTGAACTCACAACCTTGCACCTGCCTGACAGGCGCGTAAGTCGCTGAGCCAAACTCCCGGCCCCGGTTTTTTGACGCAGGGGCGCACTGTGTAGCTCAGGCCGGCCTTGTGCTCGCGTTGTAGCCCAAGTGGGCCTCGAACTCACAACGCTCCTCCTACCTCAGCCTCCTGAGTGCTGGGATTAACCACGCCCGGCTCTGACTTGAATTTGTTATGAGATATTTTAATAGCATTATAAGTAACTCTGCAATTACAACAAAAAATTTAAAATAAAAGCTTTTAAAAATACTTATACTAATCAGCAATAATCATTCTTTAACATTTTGGTTTTAATCTTTCTAGAATTTTTCATATATACCCAACGTACTCACATATATTTTAACAAAATAGAGCATCTGATTTTACCATTTATCAATGCATTCTGTAAAGTATATCCAGAAAACTATTTCTGTTTCATCAGTTTTTGTTCATTTGTTCGTTTGTTTGTTTTGCTTTGCTTTTTCAAGACAGTGTCTCACTATGCTGAATTTAAACTTAGCATGTAGCTGAGGCTGGCCTTGGACTTGCAACAATTCTCCTGCTTCAGCCTCCTGAGTGCCAGGAATACAGGAGTGCACCACCATGCCCAGTTTGCTTCATTAGTTTCAGTGCCTGTACTGTATTCCATTTGATGGATGGATAAGGGATAGGCCAATGGCTTATCATTTCTCCTCTGTAATCAAAAATTCAGTGAACACATGCATACTGGCCTAATCATTCACTCAGAATACATTGTTAAAAGCAGAGTTTCTGGATGAAAAAGGAAGCAAACATACTACTCCATCCCACTCTCCCACAACCCTCAAGCCCCCATCCTCAACCCTACCCACTACGCGGGGAATAAACGCAGGGCCTTGTGCATGCTGGGCAAATGCTGTACCACTGAGCCACATCCCTAGCCCAAGAAACACATATCTAAGGCTTTCGATTCATATCCTAAATTGGCCTTACAGAATGATAGTACTTACTCCTGCCAGTAGGGTAAGAGGGCCACTTATCGAGCATTCTCCCCTTCGGGCAAATAATCATTTCCATTCTCTAATATGTCAAAAGTAGGTCAAAGTAATATTCCATTGTTATTTTAATTACATGTATTTGATTACTAGTGAAACGAATCAGCTGCCTGGCCCACTCACATCCTGCAGTTACTGCCTCTACTGCCTTCTCAGAGGAGTCGTGACTACTCAGAGGGTTTCCATGCCTAACTGTCGGGGAAGCTGTGCAGAGTAAGCAGGAGGTGCCTGACAGTTAAACTCCCCAACGGAGCAGCCCCAACTGCATTGAGGAATAAATACTATAGCTACACCCAGCTAGGAGAGATGCGCCTGGGGATTGTTATACAGTGTATCCCAGAGTTAACCAGCAGGGCTGAGATGCCACAAAGGAAATGACTTGATGATCCAGGCTTTGCTGGCTTCTTTCTTTCCCTATTTTACTTCCTTTCTTCTTAATGAGACAGAAGAGAAAGACTTGATGCTCTTTGAGAGATACTTTTTATTTTTCTTCTGAAGCTGCCCCAAACACCTTGCGACCACCCAGCCATGGCTGGTATCCCATGCTGCTCAGGGAGATACTCTCTTTGACTACCTTAGACTTTAGCTGCAGTCGTTTCACAGATGACTCAGTTCCAACCCCTCTGGAAGACTCTGCTTCTTTGTACCCCTCCTTAGTGAGATCCATGAGGCGCCCATCCCTACTCATGACCAATCTATGTAAAAAAACCTTCTGCCAATCAGTGTGGGCTCCATCTCTGCACTGTTTCTCTTATGCTTCAGTGCTGCTGCACAAGTTTTTGTGTTTTGTTTTGTTTGGTACCAGGGATTGAACTCAGGACCTTGTGTTTGCCAGGCATGCGCTTGTGCTGCTAAACAAAATCCCCTTGCTACACAAGTTTTAATAAAACTTCAGGATGATGCCTATTCCTATCTCAAGTAGCACGTGCTGAGCTGTTAATACCAAGAGCTGCTGGTGCAAAGAGTGGCTGGTGCCTGGAGTTGATAATGTTGAAGACAGATGGCAGCCAGAGAGTGACAGAGAACAACAAAGAACTGCTGGGAGTCACTACCTCTTGTGGCCAGAAGCCTTCCTGAGGCTTGGTAGTAAATCTGTCTGCAAGCACCAGATAGGGTCACTAACACTAAAATTGCTTAGAGCGCCTAGCACCCAAAACCCTCTGTTAATATTAAAAGAGCTATACTTTGCCAATTCATAATTTCTATAGATATTGAGCAAGAACCTTCAGCCTATTGATAATATCAGCCTATTGATAATATCTAGGAAGCACCCTTTCCTTTAGAGGGCCCTGAGGAAAAGGCAGACAATGATGAGGGTTGTCAGCAAGCTCAGGAACAGGCCCATGCCTGATTTCTACCTTACATGTGGCAAAGAATATATGCTAACCAGTGACATCATCGGTTTTTTTTTTTTTTTTTTTTTTTTTTTTTGCGGCACTGGGGATCAAACTCACAACCTCACGCCTGCCAGGCAGGCACTTAAGCCACTGAGCCAAATTCCCAGCCCTAGTTTTTTGAGGCAGGGTCGCACTATGTAGCTAAGGCAGGCCTTGCACTCACATTGTAGCCCAAGCCAGCCTCGAACTCACAACGCTCCTCCTACCTCAGCCTCCTGAGTGCTAGGATTAAAGGAGTGCACCACCACGCCCGGCCATCTTCAGTATTTTTTAGGGTCTTCTCCTAATTAAAATTGCTTGAATTTGAGTCAATTTGTCTCAGGGGAGCTGGGGAATCCAAACAAAGACAATATGGATTTTCTCCCCTTATTTCATCAATTATCTAATTATTTATTTGCTTTTTCATAGATATTGGTATTAGAATTATGTATTTTAAAATAGTAAGAAGGAAGAGATACTTGTGAACAACAACTATCATAGATTACAGATCAAGGGCTTGAAAGATAGTTACTATCAAATTCAAATTGTCTTACTAAATTGGCTAAGATTTAACATATTACAAGTGTGTAATTACTATTACATTCAAAGTTAACTTCCCTCACTTTATCTAAGATGTAATATATCAAGCTAAAGATTTTCTTAGAAGTATAAATGAGCTAAAATATAAGAAAAGAGAAAAAACTAGCAAACAATGATGTGGAAAGTATAATGACTTTATTGACGGAATGCTATAAGAAAAGGCACATTCAGCCGGGCGTGGTGGCGCACGCCTTTAATCCCAGCACTCGGGAGGCTGAGGTAGGAGGAGCGTTGTGAGTTCGAGGCCGGCTTGGGCTACGACGCGAGCGCAAGGCCAGCCTGAGCTACATAGTGCGACCCTGCCTCAAAAAAACCAGGGCTGGGAGTTTGGCTCAGTGCCTTAAGCGCCTGCCCTGGCAGGTGCGAGGTTGTGAGTTCAAGCCCTGGTGCCGCAAAAAAAAAAAAAAAAAAAGAAAGAAAAGGCACATTCAATGGCCAGGCTTGGTGGCACACAGCTATCATCTCAGCCCAGGAGCTCAAGACCAGCCTGGGCAACATAGTAAGACTCCATCTCAAAAAGTAAAACATAACAACAACAAAAAAGTTACGTTCAAAAGTGTAAATACACTCAAAATAGACTGCCATCATTTTCAGTGAGTGATTAAAGTTCAGTGAGAAGTCTGTTGAGAAGGTTTACAATGGAGAGAGATTTTGGGTCAGATAACATTTCTAGTATCTAAAATCAATATGCTCTTAATTAAAACACCAATCTCCCAAGAAGATTTTGAAAGACAGTAAACAATTTTTTTTAACTAAACTGGATCGAAGCCCAGAAAGTCAGCCAGACTAAGAGTGCATGTGATGAGGCAAAAACAACAAAAAAACTTTCAAAAGCAACTAATGATTAGAATAGGGGAAGCATGGAGAAGAGAGAACAAAAAAAAAAAAAAAAAAAAAAAAAAAAAAAAAAAAAAAAAAAAAAAAAAAAAAAAAAAAAAAAATGCCAGTTTGCATCTTGCTTTGGGCCAGAAATCAGACACAATCACTTCAGAAGAATCTGTTTAGTGGCCATTGTTCCAGCTGCATAATTTAAGCATTTGCAAAGGTAAAGCAAGGACAGTCTAGACAACCTAACTTGCCTTTTATGGGCAGTGAATGTTTTTGAGGACACAAAGAATACAAGTCCTCAGCAGTCAAACTTAAAAGAATCTTCAGAACTGTGACTGCCCCCAATTTCCATGCTCACTCCAGCAAAAGCAAATGAAAAGAATATGTGATTGTCATTTCACTGCACTTTGTCAGGGCAGCACAAGTATTTCTGAATTTACAAGATATGTGAAGGTTATGTATCTACACAACAGGAAATATGCAGAAGAAATATAGGAAATCCAGTCCAGATTAGAGTACAAATAATGCCTTTGGATCCCAAATCTTGATGTTTGAGTTTTCTTTAAAGATAATAAATAACCCATCACTCTGCTAGTCAGATTCACACAGCTCACAGTTTAATTGGTCCAGAGACTTCCCAGACCATTTCTGTCTCAAAATGAAAACTTTTTTTTTTTTTTGGTAGCACCAGGGATTGAACTCACAACCTCACACCTGCCAGACAGATGCTTAGGCTACTGGGCCAAACTCCCGGCCCTAATTTTTTGAGACAGGGTCACACTGTGTAGCTCAGGCTGGCCTTGTGCTCGCATTGTAGCCCAAGCCAGCCTTGAACTCACAATGCTCCTTCTATCTCAGGCTCCCAAGCGCTGGGATTAAAGGCGTGCGCCACCACACCCGGCTTCCTGGTCCTATTTTTTGAGATTAAAGGCGTGCCACCACACCCGGTTTCCTGGTCCTATTTTTTGAGACAGGGTCTCACTAATGCAGTTCAGACTGACCTTGAACTCACCTTGTAGCCCAGGCAGGTCTCGAACTCACAAGGATCCTCCTGCCTCAGCCTCCCGAATGCTAGGATTAAAGGTGTGCACCACCACACCCCAGCTCCTAGTTTTCAGAAACCAGGCTCGGGAGGCTGAGGTAGGTGAAGCGTTGTGAGTTCAAGGCCAGCTTGGGCTGCAGCATGAGTGTGAGACCAGCCTGAACTACATAGTACGACCCTGTCTCAAAAAATCAAGGGCCAGGAGTTTGGCTCAGTGGCTTAAGTGCCTGCCTGGCAGGCACGAGTTTGTGAGTTCAATCCCTGATGCCACAAAAAAAGTTCACTAGGTGCTTGTATCAACCAATACTATTAAATAATAACAATTTACCGCATCCCTTGCATCATCATATATTGAATACTCTAAGGCTGTCAGCAGCCGTAAGAAAAACAAACAGGGATCTAGGTGACTTTGGGGAAACATTATTAAAGTACAATCCCACTCTATATTAGTCAAGATAGACTTCATTTTTCTGTTACAACCAATCACCCCAAATCTCAGTGGACTGATGCAGCACAGTTTTCCTTCTTGCTCACACTAAAAGTTCCAAGTGAATCAGCCAATATTGCTCCACACAGTCATAGAAGGACTTGGGATGAGGAAAGCTCCACCAGCTGACAGCTGCAGCATCTAAAACATGTGGTCTGGAAGGAGAGGGAAAGACTGGGGAATCCCACATATACACTTCTTTACCCAGGGTTAATTCCACGCTCCTTCCAACCACGGGGGTTTAGAACTGCTCTGTCAGTTGTCCCTAAGAGGAAAGAACCTGGATATTAGAGTAATTTCAAGCATGCCTGATATAGGGGAATGAAACTCCCAACCTACTATATGTCCGGCATGAGTTCGTGTTCTCTAAAACCGAAGAATGAATTTTAGGAACAACGGAGGGTAATAGCAAAATATATTTATTGACGAAAAGAAAGCTTCTGTCTGAGAGAGACAGAAGGGGTCCCGAGTGAGTTGCCAGGGATTCAGTCTTTTTAAGGGATTTTTATAGAGTGAAGTCATGAGGTTAGGTGGGTCCAAGGCAGGGAAAAATGGGAACCTGCAAGGTGGGCACGAGGTGGGACATAACTAAGGTTAACCAATAAGATTAATTGCTCAGGTAAAATGGATTAAATCAAGGACAAATGGGGAAGCGAGTCATGTAGTAAGCAGGGATGCTTAACAGCAGTGACTCTTCCTGAAGGTGGGTGGGATGCTGACTCCTGACTTCCTCAGGATGATAGAGAACTATTTAGAGTATCCGTTCTTAGGATATGGGTGCATTTGTTTGATCTTTTGCCTTGAGGCCCGGTGCACAACAGGAGGTGTCTGTCTCCCCCACAGTTGCAAAGTATCTGGGCTACTTCAAAGGCCTAGCCCTGTCTGACTGCCTATAATATTTCTAACTAACTCAGTTGCCTGTAACTACCCATCAATGATCTGAAACTTTGGATGATTTCTGAGCATGCAACCACAGGGGATTTAGAACTGCTCTGTCAGTTGTCCCTAAGAGGAAAGAACCTGGATATTAGAGTAATTTCAAGCATACCCATCATTGATCTGGAACTGTGGATGATTTCTGAGCACCATGCAAGAATAGGAAAAGACACTGAGAGGCAAAGCTAAGGATACACAACAAAAGGCATTAGTTATGGCCCAGAAGTCTCACACCAAGGTCAAAGACAACAGGAAGGGTGTTCAGAAAGAGCTGCAAGTGAAGAAATGAGCAAGCAACAAAGTCCTAAGGTCTCCTAGAGATAAAGGAAAAATGATCGCGGACCTCCGAATGATGTGGAGGAATGAAACTCCCAACCTATTATATGTACCGCGTGAGTTCGTGTTCTCTAAAATCGAAGAATGAATTTTAGGAACAACGGAGGGTAAGAGCAGAAGATATTTGTTGAGAGAAAGAAAGCTTCTGTCTGAGGGACAGAAGGGGGCCCGAGCGGGTTGCCAAAGATTCTGTCATATTTAGGGACTTTTATAGAGTAAAACCATGATGGGGAAAACTGGGCACTCACAGGGCAGACGGGCATAAGGTGGGACATAACCATGGTTAACCAATAAGATTAATTGCTCAGGTAGAATCGATTAAATTAAAGACAAATGGGGAGGCGAGTCACATAGTAAGTGAGGGATGCTTAACGATAATGACTCTTCCTGTAAAGGGGTGGGGTGCTGATTCCTGACTTCCTCAGTGTGATATAGAACTATTTGGAATATCAATCCTTAGCATATGGGTGTATTTGTTTTGCCTTTTGTCTTGATATCTGGCCTGCAGGGAGAGGTGTAGGTCTCCTCCAAGGTCACCAAGACCTCTGGTTCTCTGTGCCGGTTTTCTTGAGGGCCTAGTCCTGTCTGACTGCCTATAATATTTCTGTCTAACTCAGCTGCCTGTAACACTAGTGGAGAAGGCAAACCTGTTACAAAGTTATTTTAATAGATTGTTTTTCCACCAAATGATATTTCCTCAGGGTATCTTAAATACGTCACTTGATATCTGACATGGCCCCTCTTATGGTTTAGATCTAAAATGTTCTACAAAAGTCTCACATTCAGAGGTGGGGCCTCAACAGAAGGGGCAGGTCACTGGCTCATGACTTTGAAAGATGTTTTCTCCTGTCTATCTGGTTACTGGCTGCTATAACATGAACCACTTTTCTTCACCCACCCAACAATCATGCCATTTCTGCCTTGCAGCCAGCCCACCATGGACTAAACCCATTGAAGCTCTGAGCCAAAATAAAACTCTCCTCCTATAAGTTGTGATGTGTCAGTTATTTTGTGCCAGAGATGATAAAGTGACTAATACAGAAAATTGGAATCAGAAGCAGGAACATTGCTGTGACTATACCTGATCATATGGTTCAGAAGCCTTTGGAACTGGCTTGTGAGAGCAGTCTGGAAAGCTTTGGAGATGTGGGTTAGAGAAGCCATAGAATGTTGTGAGCAGCGCTTGTTGTGAGATACTGGTCAAAGCTCAAAATAACAGCCAGGGATTTAGCTCAGTGGCATAAGTGCCTACTTGGCAGGTGCAAGATTGTGCATTTGATCCCCAATACAAAAAAAAAAAAAATTCAAAATAACAGAATATTGAGCAGAATGTGAATAGTAGAGGCAAAGCTCAGAAGGTCTCAGTTGGAAACAAAAACTCTATTGGAAGTTCTACTAGGAACCATGTGTGTTATGCTCTGGGAGAAAAGTTGTATACATTTTGATCATATCCTGAGATTTTGCAGGGGTCTGAGATGAAGCCAGAGGACTAATTAATTTGGCACAGGAAATTTCAAAGCAGCCCAACATCTGGTTGTGGCATGGGTATTGCTGCCTGCTTTCAGCCAAATATATAGTAAAAATCAGTAGCAAAAAGCAGAGCCCAATGATGTGGAAGCTTGGCCTGCAAAGTTGGGGCAAAGAAAAGTATGGTTGAGTCAGGAATAAGGGTTAGCAGCACAGTGCCTGCCTGTGAATTTGATTCCTGGTTTATAAAAAATAAAAGTGTAATTGCTGAAATTAGCATTAAAAATAATATAAGTAATTTGCAAACATCAGGATAATAGGAAAAATTGCTTGATAACATCTCAGAAATTGGCCAGAAGCTCAGTGGTGAAAAACAGTAAAGGTAAATGTCTTTGAAAGACTGATATATGAGAGCTCCAGGCATCCTGGTTGAGAAGGGTGACTCAAAAAATTGGTACCCTAGGATTTTTCTCACTATACTTAGCAATCCAGGCACTCAGAGGCCTCTGCAGCCACAATTCAAGGGGGATCGTCTACAGCTCTAGCTGGCAGCAGACCTTGGCATTATCCTTGAGGCTTCTCAAACATGCAGAATGCAACAGTTCTAGCATTATAGAGGCTTCCATCCAGATTTCAGAAGACATGGAGACCAGGTAGTATACTCCTACGAGGCCAGAATCTAAAGCTGTGAGAGTGAAGCTGAATGTACAGTGGATCACAGAACGTTGAAGATGCCAGGAATGTGGAATGTCTGCTGAGGAAAACCACAGGCAACAAATGGAACCTGCCCAAGAGAGAGGCCAAATGGGCTGCAACATATGATGCCACAGGGACAGAGTTGCCCAAGCCCTTTGGAGGTTTTGTTTGTCTGTTTGTTTGTTGTTGTTGTTATTGTTGTTGTTGTTGTTGTTAGGTGCTGAGAATTGAACTTACAACCTCACACTTACAACTTCGCACAGGTAGGCACTCTGGCTGAGCTACATACCCAGCCCCTCCTTTGAAGTTCATATCTCATCACAACCTGCCCCAGGTGCTGGGCATGCAGCAACAGAATTTAATGTTTGCTCTGATGAGTTTTGATCTTGCTTTGATCTGATTCCTATTCCTCTCTTTCCCTTTTTGGAATGGAAATATTTATCCTCTGTTACTGTATGATGGAAGTATTTAATTTTTTCTTAATAATGGATCACAGCTGAGAGTTTGCTTTGAGTTTCAAAAGAGACTTTGCACATAGACTTTTTAGCAGTATCAGAACTGTTAAATCTTTAGAAACTCTTAGAGATTGATTAAAATCATTTTATAGAATGAGATGGGCATGAGCTTTGTGGGGGCTGGAGATAGAATGTTATGATTTAGATTTAAAATATCCCACAAAAGTCTCATATTTAAGGATGAGACCTGATTCAAGGAATAGGTCACTGGATGACTTGAAAGAATGTAGTCTCATCTTCAGCTCCTTCCCTGTCTGATTCCTGCCTGCCATGGCATAAACAACATTTTTCTGCTGGGCCTTTCCACCATGCTGTATCTATCTTAGAGCTGGCCAACCATGGACAGAACCAACTAAAATGGTGTCAAACCTCTCTTCTAAGTTCTAGTGTGTCAGCTATTTTGTCCCAGTGACAAGAAAGTGACTAATACAACCCTATCTGCATTCCTCAAAATATAGTTTTTGTATAATCAGAAATAGATATATCCAAGGGACTTCACAGAAATACACGTTCCTATGACCCACCCTAAAGTTTATAAATTAGAATCTCTGAAAGTCCAAAAACCCGTTTTCAGACATGTATCTCCTAGGTAATTCTTATGCATTCTGAACTTAGAGATTCTCTTTTTTGGATTTATACCTGTATGGTTTTGGGTCCTAGGAGAATATATGCATCTGTTTTACTTACCAGGTACAGCCTCTCCTACTGCAAGAAGGCATTTGGTAAGGTCAAGACCATGTATTTAAAGCTGTGTGGGGACTGCCCTGGTGAGCAAGATTTGGAGCCATGAAAACTAGGCTCATTTTGAGATCCTGTTGAAGTAGTTTGGAAAGGACTGGGTAAACACATTGCAGGTCCAAGGACAGCAGGATTTGTAGGTAAGTAGCTAGGAGACTAAAAATGATAGGGATGAAGAAGAGCTCCATTTCTGTTGTTGAACTTCCAATACCACATTTATAATCCCAATTCCATTCTAACACCAGTTTCTTTGCAATTTTTGGGAAGCCCAGTAGAAAATCTATTAACTAATACCAACTAGTTTTGAACATTTCTAAGTTTTTCTCTTCCTCCCTCATTGTCTCTGTCTCTGTCTCTCTGTGTCTCTGTCTCTGTCTCTTTCTCTCTCTCTCATTGGTGGATTAACTAATAATCAGTTTGTAACAATCAGCTGGACTGAATCAGCATGGTTCTGAGTGTGGAAGACCCACCTGAGGATTGTTGCCAACAATATAAGAGCACAGCTGGAGAAGACAGCACTCTGTCGATTCTCCTGGAGAAGCTTGTCACACTGGTTTTCCTGACATGAACTCAGCTATTATCCCTGAAGGAGCTCAGGTCTTCGCTGTCAGTGAGAATGGCTGCAGTCCAGTCCTTACCTTGAGCATTGCTTCTTGGCTTCAGTGCAGATCCCTCAGCCTTTTGGCACAGATCCTTCATCCCACTGGTGCAGACTTTCTAGCTTCCACCACCAATCTTTGGACCTTCTCAGTACAGATGCTTGATAGAGACTTGCATGAGACATTGTTGTGGGCTCTAGGCCTCCAGTTGGACTCATGCAGGACATTGCTGTGGGATCCAGGCCCTCGACTAGAACTCTCTCTCTCCCCCTGTCTTAGTTACTTTTTACTCGTTGCCAAGACAAAATACCTGATGCCCAAAATTAGGGAAGGAAAGGTTTATTCTTAGAGTTTCTAGGGAGTTTCAGTCCTACTTAGCTGGCTCCAAGTCAGCATGGCGTGGAGGGGCTGCCATTCATGGCGGCTGCAAGCCACAAGGTGCACTGGTGAGAGAGAGAGAGCGCAAGAGAGCACACAAAAGAAGGCGGAAGCACAAGAGGAAGACCTGCCTTCCCTTACACTGTATCTCAGCTCCACCCCTGGGTGGGTGCAGCACTCACATTATTAATCCCGGTGCTAGACAACAAACCAAACACAAGCAAGTGCCGGACTTAGCCCCATCAAAAGTATATGAGGACTTGGGGGGACATAGTATTACTCAATACACCCCCTCTCCCTCTCGTTCCACACACACACACACACACACACATATATTTATATATACATATATATATACACATACATACATGCACATACATGTGTATCATCATTGTACTTTTTCCCATATCATTGTCAACCCAAGATTCATAGCATGTGAACTCTGCTCTGGTACCTTCTGAATAATGTAGACAAAGAATGTTAATGAATAGTTCACCATTGATTTTGGCCAGTTCTGGATATTTCAAATTTTTCTGTTGTGTACATTTTGCTTTCATTCCTCTCCTCCTGTTTCTCTTTCTTCCTATCAAATATGTCATAGTTCAGTTCTATAGTTTCTTAGCATATACTTTTATTTTTTCCAATAGCATGACAGCATTTTAAAGCTTACACTAAGGGAAAGTATCTAAACATGAAAATAGATAAATAAGTATCTTATGGACAATTTACAGACATAAGAGAGAAAACTAGATAGGCATATGTTTGTGGTTGACGAAGCATGTTTAAATGCGTGGGAGAGGATTCATATGGAAAATGGACCTTGTACATGTACAGAAGGGAATTATCTAGTTGTTACATAAGCAATGGAGAATTCAAGCATGACCTTCAATCTCTCTGGCAGACAAAGTAACCTCAACTGGATGATTGGGATTGAAAACAATTGATGCCAGGCGGGTGAAAGAAAAGTTGATTTCATTTAATTTATTACTGCATTTATTTCTGGGGTGAGACAGACAAATAACTGTATAGATATGTATCATTGTTTTTCATTTGTTTGCAAGGCTGTCTGTGAATACTGGTATCTAAAACATTTTAAAGTCTTAGAGCAACCCTTTATACAAGAAATTAATGTAAACCATAGATGAGAACCAATGTAGAAAGCATTGATATTACTACATTTCAAAAACTAAACAGAAAGTAAATATGAAAAGAATAATGGTTTTAGAGGACTTCCACCATGAGATCTTATATTAAAGTCTAAAACAATACCACTATTTTGAGTCAATAACACTGTTATTTATAAAGCTTTGGTCAATAACAACTTTTCATAAAAAGCATTTTTTTCCTTTGTGAAAGTTTTCATTTTACATTTATCATATAAACCATTGCACTGACAGTTACTTAGCTGATTAATCTTTTTCCTAAAACAGAGTAGTAAGTTCTCGTTGGACAAATGGTAAACCCCTCTTTTCCTGGAACCGCTGCCTTCTGATAAATCATAATGTGGATCCTGACTTTTGACCACTTTTGCAAAGAAGCCAAATCAAGACAGAAAAATCTGATATTGCTAAAGACCACAAAAAAGTTCTTGGCAAAATCAGACGAGAAAAGAGAGTTCATGAACTCCCAGTGCTGACATTTTTAAACACTGCCTCTGTCCCTTGTTTTGGGAACCCTATTAGAATTTTTATAAATGTAGAAAGTTCTGAAATTTGCCTGCTTTTTCCCATGACCAAATCAATGGTGAAAAGTGTTCTACACCAGGAGTCAAAGGTTTAGACTTAAAAAAAAAAAAAAAAATCTTTTTATAATGGAAAATTTCTGTGACTCGTGTTTTTCTGGTATTGGGAATCAAACCCAGGGTGAAGCCCTTTCTATTTTTTATTTCAAGACAGGGTCTTCCTTAGTTACCCAGGCTGGCCTGGAAATTGTGATCTTCCTTCTTTAGTCTTCCAAGTAACTGGGATTACAGGGATACACCACCATACTTGGCTAAGTCAGCTTCAAGAATTCTAAACTCGTGGCCTATTTCATTTCCTTTATGTCTCACTGAATTCCTTCCATGTAATTTTGAAGCAAATCCTTCACATCATACCATTTCATTCATAAATAACTCAGCACATATCTTTAAAAGATTAGTCTTTTCTAAAAAATATAACAATAATACTATTGTATCTAAAGTATTTGGTAATAGTCAATACTCTCACATATAAAATTAGGGTTCAAAATTCTGTCTCATCAATATAATAATTGTTTGGCAAGCATAAGGTCATGAGCTCAATCCCGGGTATAAATATATATATTAAAAGTTTGTTTGAATCAAAATCCAAGTAAGTTTCCCTCATCATAATTCACTACATGTTTCCTAGGTCTTTTAAATTTCTACCCTTTCCCCACTTCTCTTTGCTCTTTTCATCTTTGTAATTTATTTCTTGAAGAAGCCAGGTCATTTTTCCTATGAACACAGATTCCGACTGTGTGGTATTGCTAACACCCTCTTTGACTCTCTTTTTAAATTTGTTGTCAAGTGAAAGTATGAGAGAGACTAGTAGAGAAGAGAAAGGAGTAAGAAGAATGGGGAGAGAAGGCTCGGGGGACAGTGGGTATGGAAAAAAATCAAAGTATGTAATATGCATGTACAAATATGACAAAATGAAATTCACCACAGTGGTACTCAGTTCACAAATGCTTTGGTTTGCAAACAACAGAAACATTTAGAGAAATTTTATTTCTGTTTGCAAACTCTGCATTGAGTGACAGACACAACCATGGCCATCTTTCCCACACAAACACAAAACTTGGCCATCTTTTCCAAAATCATAGAACAAATTAAGTTTGTGAACTGAAGCAGCACTGTATTCTGTATAATGAATACATACAGTATTCTAAAATACTGAAAGAAAAATCAATAAATTTATACTTAAATCTAACAAAATTGAAAAGATTCAGATTTGATAATCTTCAGTAATGATGCAGGGGTACCACAGTTCACAAATTTAATTCATTCCGCAGTTCTGGTTGAGAACCAAATTGGTCATGAACCGAATCAAATTTCCCTATAAGGTTCAATATGAATAAAGTTAATCTGTTGTGCACCATCTGTATTTTTTAACCACAAAAAATATGAAACAAAGTAGAGCCCAGTACATTGTGAAGAGAGACAACACTAACCTTGCTTGAGGAGACTTCTGGGGTAGAGAACAGGAAAGTGGTTGGGGAGGAGGTTATATTTTCTGAAAGGTGCCTTCTGCTGGACAGTGCCCTCAGCTCACCCTCCAGCCTTGGTGGACGATATGGGTGCTGAGTATGATAAAAAATCTGTCTAAGGTCACTTTTTTTTCCTGCACTGCGTAGGCATCTGGAAATGAGAGACCATGCTATTGTTCATATACTGAACACTGTTCATTACGGTTCTGCTGGAGTGCTTCTCACAGAAAACCCAACACGTATTCCATTTTTCCATAATGGATTTTATCACATCACTGCTAAGCTCCACCCTGTCTTTCTCTTCCTCACTGGACGCTCCACAGCAAGTGCTTTCTGCTGCTCACTCCAGAGTTCAACAAGTTCATCTATCGTTAGCTCCTCCTTATGGGCCTCAACAAATGCCACTATGTCTGCATCATCAATGTTCAGACCCATACTCTCGCCCGTGGACACCATCTCCTCCACTCCCTGTGCATGAGACCCTTGAAAATCACATTCAGTAACACATACCGGCCACAGTTTCCTCCAGGCTGAGTTTAAGGCCCAGTGTGTGACATCTTTCCAGGCTTTGTCAGTGAGGTTGATATAGTGGAGGACATTGAAATGTTTCTTCTAGAACTCTTTCAGAGTCAAGCGTGTCTCCTCAGAGACATTAAGACACCTGGTGAAGAGTGCCTTTATGTATAGCTTCTTGAAGTTGCAGATCCCTTGCTGGAGCATGGGCGGCTGAAGAGGTGATATGTTGGAGGGAAAGAACTTGACCTTTATGAAGTTTAAACTCGGTGTCCATATCATCCATCAAGGCTGGAGGGGTGCCAGGGCGTTGTCCATCAAAACTGCCACCTATCAGGCAATTTGTTGTCAGAAAGTTTTTCAGGTTTTTTTTGTTTTGTTTGTTTGTTTGGTACCAGAGATCGAACTTACAACCTCGTGCTTGCCAGGCAGGTGCTTATGCCACTGAGCTAAATCCCCGAACCCAGAAAGATATTTCTTAACAGTGGGTGTGAACACCTCGTGCAGCCATTCCTCGAACGCTTGCTCAAGCTTTTGTATTGGCTCTCCACATGACAGGAAGTCTGGCCTTGTTCGTATTCTGTTCCTTGAATGCATGCGTCTGGGAATGGCACACCAGTAGTGGCTTAATCTTCAGAATGGTGCTTACATTTGCACACAGAAAAAGGGTTACTCTGTCCTTCAAGGACATGTGCCCCAGTGGTGTCTTCCTCCAGGGTGACATAGATTCTGTCTGGCATCTTCTTCCACAAGAGCCCTGTTTCATTACAGTTGAACACTTGTTGAGTGATGGATCCTTATAGCTTTTTTTTTTTTTTTTTTTTGCGGCACCGGGGATTGAACTCACAACCTCGCGCTTGCCAGGGCAGGCACTTAAGGCACTGAGCCAAACTCCCAGCCCTGGTTTTTTGAGGCAGGGTCGCACTATGTAGCTCAGGCCGGCCTTGCACTCTCGTTGTAGCCCAAGCCGGCCTCGAACTCACAACGCTCCTCCTACCTCAGCCTCCCGAGTGCTGGGATTAAAGGCGTGCGTCACCACGCCCGGCTCCTTATAGCTTTTTGAATGCTGTGAATTCTTTCTGGCAGCCTTCTGCATCAGCCTTGTGAGAACCGGAAACCTCACCATGTCTTGTCACACTGTGGATGCCGCTTCTCTTGTGGAATTATCAAACCACCCTCTACTAGCTTTAAATTCAACATTTGTTGCACTTGAAGAGGGGTCTTCTTGCAGTTTCCTAGCTTTTTTCATACATCATGGCTTCACTAATGCTGTCACCTGCCAGCTATTTCTTATTCAACTACACTAACAAAAGTTTTTGTACCTCTTCTGGCACTTTGGTATTCTGCTTGGTTAACATTGTCACTCCTTTTGCTACATCTTTTTTTTTTTTTTTAGGCAGGGTCTCTCTATGTAGTTCAGGTTGGCCTTGAACTCACTATACAACCCAGACTGGCTTTGAACTGATGGCTATCTTCCTACCTCAGCCTCCAGAGTGCTGGGATTGCAGGTGTGCACCACACCCAGATGCTTATTCTTTTTTTTTTTTTTTTTTTTTTTTTTTTTTGCAGCACTGGGGCTTGAACTCACTACCTTGCACCTGCCAGACAGGCACTTAAGTCACTGAGCCAAACTCGCAGCCCTGGTTTTTTGAGGCAGGGTCGCACTGTGTAGCTCAGGCTGGCCTTGCACTCCCATTGTAGCCCAAGCCGGCCTCGAACTCACAACGCTCCTCCTACCTCAGCCTCCTGAGTGCTGGGATTAAAGGCATGCGCCACCACGCCCGGTTTAGATGCCTATTCTTGTGATGAGATTTTTTTTTTTTTTTTTTGGTGGCACTGGGGATTGAACTCACAGCCTCGCACCTGCCAGACAGGCGCTTAAGCTGCTGCGCCGAACTCCCGGCCCTTAGATGCTTATTCTTTAAAACAGTTGAATTGTGGTCTTTGCCATCTTGTCCTCTGAGGACAGATCAGTCACATGAATACCACGCTCATGCTTTTCTACAATTTCCTTCTTTGATTCAATGATCATTTTCTTCAAAACCTTCTTACCATTCATTCTCTGCACGTCCTTGTCACCTTCATTACCTCTCTGCATTTTCCTTTCACCATCATGCTTACTCTGCGCTTTCTTTACAACCATGCTGAATTGAATAACACTGTACAGTCCTATATGTGCTAAAAAACAAAAATCTTCACAGCAAGTGTGCTCAGGTCGCGTGGTGGCGCATGCCTTTAATCCCAGCACTCGGGAGGCTGAGGTAGGCGGAGCGTTGTGAGTTCAAGGCCGGCTTGGGCTACAACGCAAGCACAAGGCCGGCCTGAGCTACATAGTGCGACCCTGCCTCAAAAAACCAGGGCTGGGAGTTTGGCTCAGTGGCTTAAGCGCCTGCCCTGGCAGGCGCAAGGCTGTGAGTTCAATCCCTGGTGCCGCAAAAAAAAAAAAAAAAAAAAGTAAAAGTGTGCCCAGGTCTGTCTGTGACTATGACCTCAACTAGAGGAAGCCACTACTGCATGTCAGAGCAGGGAAGGTGGCCATGGTCGTGTTCGACACTTGATGCAGAGTTTGCAAACAGAAGGAGAATTTTGCCAAATGTTTCTATTTGTGAAGTTGTTCATGAATGAAAGTGTTTGTGAACGAAGGTATTACTGTGCTTGTTAGATGTGGCATGTTTTCATTAGAGGCACTAATGACTTTGTCTCTTGTTTCATCATGGAGGCAAATGTCTAGATGCATTCATTCATTAAGTATTGAAACATCATGATATTATAATTCTATTACTCATTTACTTATTAGCCAGAATAAAAAGCAAACTCCCCTTATCTACTATATAGTTCCTCAGGCGTATAGCCCATAAAACAAAGCCAAAATAAACATTTCTTTACTTTTTTTATTAACAGTTTTCAAAATAAATTGGGTTACTATAGTGACCTACACTATTCACCAACTAGTTGTTTTTTAGTAATGTTACAAACATACAGCCTTAAACATACTTTTTGTGGTTCAGTCTTTTAGAATTATTATCTTTATTCATGCTCACATTATCTTTTTTTTTTTTTTTTTTTTCAGCACTGGGGATTGAACTCACAACCTTGCGCTTGCCGGGGCAGGCGCTTAAGCCGCTGAGCCAAACTCCCCAGCCCTGGTTTTTTGAGGCAGGGTCGCACTATGTAGCTCAAGCCGGCCTTGCGCTCGCGTTGTAGCCCAAGCCGGCCTCGAACTCACAACGCTCCACCTACCTCAGCCTCCCGAGTGCTGGGATTAAAGGCCTGCGCCACCACACCCAGCTACATTATCTCATCTTGAGCTAGGTATGATAGCATATGCCTGTAATCCCAATACTCTGGGAAGCTGAGGTAGGAGAATTGCAAGTTTGAGCCCCAACTGGGCAACTTAGCAATTGAAGGAGACTTTGTCTCAAAATAAACAATAGAAAAGGATAGTAGCTCAGTGCAAAGACAGTGGATTCAATCCCAGTACTTGAAAAAAAAAAAAATCATCTTTTCTTCCGCCAGTGGGAAACACTTTAAATTGGCTACTAGATCCTTCTGACGTGATCCTCTTAGGGTTTCGTGGTTTATATCTGATACGACAAGATGTTCCAAACATACCATGTATATTTTTTACTCTGAATTAGAACCAGCTATTTCTCTAAGAACCTCTGATTCCTTTTCATGGGAACTAGCATTTAAACATCACAAGCTAATGTTGATTTCTGACTGACACTAGACTGGTCATTGTTTTTAGGTTTTTAGGTGAAGTCACTTAAATTTTTCCTTTGCATGATGCTACCAATTAGACACACTTTTCAAATTCTATTTTTAAGTTTTTTTTATTTTAAGAAACTATTTTAAAATTTCATTTTTATAACTATATAATTTTTCATGGTTCTCAAAATCAAAGGGCTTGGCATGATGGTACATGCCTCTAATCCAGCACTCAGGAGGCTGAGGCAAGAGGATTGCTGCAAGTTCAAGGCCAGCTAGGACTGCACAGTGAAACCCTGTCTCAAAAAGAAAAAAAAAAAAAAAAATGGAGGGAATAGTTTTTTAGAATACTTTTTCCAACTTCGTGATTCCAGAGCAGGGATCCTCAATCCATGGTTCATGAATTAAATTCAGTCTATAACTAGCTTTTATAAATTTTATTGGAATATAATCATGATTTATTTTTATATATTGCTTATCACTGCTGTTATGCTAAAATAGCAGAATTAAGTAGTTGCAACACAGACTACATAGGTTTCAAGTCCTAAAATACTTATTATCTGTACTTTATTCTATAATTTTCTCTTCTGTTGTTCAAAATTTTAACTTCTTTTTTATGAAATTTTGCTTTGTTCTTCTCTCACACTTTATGAGGAATCTTCTCTCTCCTTTCTATGCCACTCAATTCAGTCTACTCCCAGTAGTTCTTCCTCGGGATGCAGTTTTTGTCTTGAAAGAAAGTGTCAACTTGTTGAAGAGTTCAGAAAGCTCACACTACTCCAGCCTTTTCAGATCTTGTTACTGTATTCCCCTTTTGATTGTCTATAAATTGGAGTGTGCACAAATCCCTCTCAGGTTACACTGCTGTTTTCAATTTAGCCAGCTGTGCTTTCCAGTGAGTATCTATTGGTGATTTTGAGTCTACATTTCTCAGATCTGTTAGATGCGCCAATCCCTCCTCCTTGTAAATGCTGACACCATGCAGGTCATATAGCGATTGGTAGTTTGTTCTCATAGACTTATATTTTGGGTTGGTGGCAATACCGTTTCACTTGATTTGGTTTGATGTTGCCAGTAGACTTTGGTTTTGCTATCCTGATGTTTATGGGAAATTCATGTACTAAAAAACAATTTCACTATTCCCTTCATCTTGCCAAAATTCCCAATACTTGTATTTTAAACTCAGATAAAGAATGATCTGGATAAAATACTTAATAGCAAAGGAACTATATTGTCAATGATCTTCTGTTAGCTGTAATTTTCCATTCCAATAACCAATCTGCTCTTTCCAGAAACTAACACTTATTGAGCTTCTATTATCTACCAGCACTACCTGTCAGGTTATACAATGATGAGCAATCTATATTCCTTGTTCTCAAGGAGCTTACAGTCCAGTGGAGGAGGCAAAAGTACATAGCTTATTATAACACAGCATGCTCTTGCATTATAGTACAGGTCTGTGGGCATCCAGAGGTAAGAGTGTCTCAATGTGCTCTATGGATTATAACACAGGTGTCAGAAAGGAGACACTGCATGAGATGGGTGCTGACAGATGAAGGTTGCAGGCAGAGAAGATTAAAAGCTTGTTCTCAGCAGGGCAACCTGGCATACTCCTATAATTGCAGCTGCTCAGCGTGAGGAGAGAATGCAGTACACCCTTACAGGCAGATAACTCACATCATTTCTTTTTTTTTTTTTGTGGCACTGGGGATCGAACTCACAACCTCACGCCTGCCAAGTAGGTGCTTAAGCCACTGAGCCAAACTCCTGGCCCCAGGTTTTTTTGAGGCAGGGTCATACTATGTAGCTCAAGCCGGTCTTGCGCTCACATTGTAGCCCAAGCCAGCCTCGAACTCACACCGCTCCTCTTACCTCAGCCTCCCGAGTGCTGGGATTAAAAGCATGCGCCACCACGCCCAGCTTACAATCCACATCATTTTTGAGAGATAGGAACCTAATTTAGGAAAGTAGAATTTAACTCAACCTTGACTGGCTCTTACCATTTCAGAGAAATAAAAACTTAACTTAGAAAAACAGAACGTAGCCCAACCTATCAGACAACCCTGCTTTGTTCCTTTCTGCCCAGTCACCTTTCCCCACATCTCTTAAACTCAGAGCCCCGGGTATATAACCCCCAACTACCCTGGCCAGGGACCAACTCTAGATTCATGACCCAGGTGTATGATCACCCAAGGCAATAAAACCTTCACTTTAAATGTTCTCATGGGTTATCTTGCTGGTTTCACCACATGTCTTCTTTGGCCCAAAACTCAAGAGGCTGAGGCAGGAGGATCACACATTAGAGGCCAGACTGAGCAACTTGGTAAGATCCTGTGTCAAAATAAAAAAATAAATAAAATGAGCTGGAGTGTAACTCAGTGCTCAGTAGGGTCAATCCTCACTTACTTAGAAAAAATACAAATAAAAGAACATGCTCTGTCATGACTAAAGAACTTCTCAGAGGCCACCTGTGAAGGTAGTTCCATGCTTTCTATCTGGAACAGGTCGGGGTGGGGTAGCACTCACTAAGTCAAAGTACAAATGGGGTGAGGAGGAAGAGTTATGCTGGAATGGGAATTGCGGGGATGACATGAGGAATTCAGTTTTCTTATGTTGAGTTTGCAATGCCTTTGGGATATCCAGATAGAATGCATCTGAGCTATTCAGCAAACATCTGGAACTGTGGTCTACACACCTCAGGAAAACTGTCCATCGGGACAGGTCAACTTAACAATACACTAGCAGGTATACTAAAGGCTTGCAAGTGGACGACATACCATAAAGTAGGGTAAAAGGAGAATAGAGCATGCACTGTGATGAACTCACCACTATCTTTAAACTTACAAGCTATACTGACAGGGAGCAAAAAAGTAAGAGATGGCATGGAAGTCAGAGGAGGGGAGAGTTCAGAGAACACACAGAGGGGTCAGGAAAATATCAACCAAAAAGTAAAGAGCAGGCTTTTCAATTAAGTATCCACTGGCAACCCTCACAAAAGCTATTTCGGCAAATTGATGAGGACAGGAGCTACATTTTACTGGTTGTAGAGTAAGTAAGAAAGGGGAAGAAAGGGAGATAGAAGAGAAAGAGATCTTTTTAAGAAGTCTATCAGTGTCTTATAGTGTCAAAATTGAGTATTATAGATTGCGTCCCATATGTAATATAAAATCAACTAATCAATAAATATGTACTGTGAGTTGTTTATGTGTAAACCATTGCGATAAATTACTGAGTGGAAGAAAAGAATTCACATTGTGCTTGCTATAAAGGATACAGTAGGATAGGCGAGAGTATGTAAGTTCATAGATGTAATTCTAAAAGCCCTTCAGGATCCCTAAGTACTATAGCAGATTCAATAAAGCACTTTTAAGAATATGTTGGTTTAGAGCCGGGTGTGGTGGCGCATGCCTTTAATCCCAGCACTCGGGAGACTGAGGTAGGAGGAGCGTTGTGAGTTCGAGGCTGGCTTGGGCTACAACGTGAGCTCAAGGCCAGCCTGAGCTACACAGTGTGACCCTGCCTCAAAAAACCAGGGCCGGGAGTTTGGCTCAGCAGCTTACATGCCTGTCAGGCAGGCGCGAGGTTGTGAGTTCAATCCCCGGTGCTGCAAACAAACAAACAAAAAAAGAATATGTTGGCTTTAGCTGTACCTCAGAAAAAAGATTATTATCGAGAGCTCAAACAAAAATCAGTCCTCTCAGATTTAAAGACTCAATCCAAAAATGGGCATCTGAGATGAATACACACTTCTCAGATGAAGAAGTACAAACAGCAAATAAATTCATGAAAAAATGTTCAACATCACTGGTCATTCGAGAGATGCAAATTAAAATTTTACCTCATCCCAGAAAGAATGGCTATTGTCAAGAAATCAAGCAGTAACAAATGCTGGAGGCGCTGTGGGGGAAAAGGAACCATTCTCCACTGTTAGTGGGAGTGTGACTGGTGCAACCATTGTGGAAATTAGAGTGGCAATTCCTCAAAAAACTAGGACTAGAGGTCCCATTCAACTCAGCTATTTCCCTTCTGGAAAGTTCCCAAAAGAACTAAAAGCATCATACCACACTGATGTATGTGCACCCATGTTTATCACAGCACAATTTGTAATAATCAGATCTTGGAAACAATCTAAATGCCCATCAACTGATGAATGAACAAAAAAGATGTGATATTTTTATACAGTGGAGTACTACTCAGCCATAAAGAAGAATAAACTGGAGACTTCTATAGGTAAATAAATGCAATCTGAGACCGTACTCCTAAGTGAAATAAATCAGTTTCACATGTGTAAATATCACATTGTCTCACTAGCATGAGAAGCTGAAAGAACATATATATATATATATATATATATATATACATATATAAAAAAGATGGTTAAAATAGTTACATTACTGATTTGTCTGAGTTCACTGAAGATAAAGACTTGTGCTAAAATTGTTTGGACAATTGAATGCAGATGTCTTGTGCTCTGGGTGAATGATTTGGGGATGACAATGCTCAATGTATATATCATTGTTGTCACCTGATTGATATTTTTTGAAATTTCATTTTATTTTTTTCTCTATTTTTCTTTATTTTTTGAAATAAAATGAATTTTTTAAAAAATTAAAAAAAAAAAAAAAGAATGTGTTGGCCTTTATTGCCTTTTATAAATCGTACCAAGTATGCACAATGTATAAAGAAAATGCATGCTGCAAAAAAAGAAAAGAAAAGAAAAAAATCAGGGCTAGGAGTTTAGCTTAGCAGCACAAGGGTCTGCCTGGCAAGTGCGAGGTCATGAGTTCAATCCCCAGTATTTTTTTTTTTTTTTTTTTTTTCGGCACCGGGGATTGAACTCACAGCCGCGCACCTGCCAGACAGGCACTTAAGCTGCTGAGCCAAACTCCCGGCCCTGGTTTTTTGAGGCAGGGTCGCACTATGCAGCTCAGGCCGGCCTTGCGCTCGCGTTGTAGCCCAGGCCGGCCTCGAACTCACAACGCTCCGCCTACCTCAGCCTCCC
>RJWM01020601.1:0-36858 GCA_004363535.1 Dasyprocta punctata | reverse complement strand
TGAACGGGAATTGTCAGCTGTTGGTGACCGAGACAAGTCCCAGGCTCCCTCCAGTGACCCAGCAGTAACTTCCACCCTGATCCCAAGGGGCTGCGTGCCACAGTACAAAGTCGCTGCTTTGGGCCTTATGGCATCTCAGTCTGTGGCCCAGAGCCTCGTGTGGAGTCGAAGTCACAGACCTGCCCACGCCGGCCACACACAGCCACTACCTAGAAGCCAGGCCACCGCCTTTCCCATCTCTCAGTCATCCTGGGCACTGGGGCAGCATTGAGAACCAAGAAGCCCAAGCTCACATGGCCATCAAGTCAAGTGGGCACTGTGAGGAGTCACATCGGGGTCACCCAGCAGGGCCATCCGGCCTGTGCCGAGGTCAGAGGAGGGCACACTAGGCTGTGTTAGAAGGTGAAGGTGCACACACACACAGCAAGGCCCGGAGCTGGGGCGCACTTGGTTCTGGGTGACAGGGTGACTGGGTGACAGGGTGACAGGGCAGGGGATGCTGCAGCCTGGGTGGCGGCGAGCTGGTTGGAGCTGCTGAAGGACCTCGAGCAGGGCCGGACTCACACGTCAGATCACTTGTTCTGGTAGCAAATTCAGCGGGCCCGAGGCTGGGGAGCAGGCAGGGGCTCTCCTAGGAGTCTCTGGGTACGGAACCGGAAGCCCAGAGCTGGACTGTGCCAGAGAGCGCGGGGGCGGGGGTGGGGAAGGAGCGAGGACGGCTGTGCCCCGAGCGGTGGAGGTAACGCTGGCAGCATCGGTGGTGGCCCGGGATGAGGGGCGAGTCCAGGAGCCCTTGGTCCCGGGGGCCCGTCTGCTCCAGCGTGTCCGCCACACTCCACGCTCTCTTCCCGAGCCCCAGCTGCTGCCGAGTCCTTCAGGAGCACGTGGCCACTTAACCCTACAGCTGTCACTGCCACCTTACAGACCAGGCTACTGAGGACCGGGGGCCCTGGCCAAAAGAGGCAGGGGCCAGACTGGAAGTCCCTGCCCGGCTGCACTGCCTCCCAAGACCTCTTCCCCTATCGTCGGTGCCGCTCGCCACGTGTCGCCGGGCTCCCAGCTCCAACCAGCCAGACCTTAGGGCGCCAGGGTCTGCAGATGGGGAGACCGAGGCCCAATGTTGCGGGCTCACTCAGGGAGCTGTTGGCAGAGCTGGCGCCGGCCTCCAGGGCTCCCAGGTCGGTGTCTGCAGTCCCTGGTCACCTGGGCCAACGGCTGAGCGTGACGCTGCTTGATTGATGTGTGCAGACACCCACGTGGTCCCCACAAGCCGTCCTGCCTGGCTCGGGGCAGGGATCGCCACACCCATCTTTGCATCAGGTCGGAGGCCTCTGAGGGGAGGGGGGCCCCAGGGTCCCTAAGGCTGAGGGACCGGCCTGAGGTGAGGGCACCAGCTTGGAGGGCTCCTGAGCCTGGCCCACCGGGGTCACCTGAGTGAGGGTTCAGACCTCAGGGCAGGAAGCAGGGGCATCTCTGCCTTTACCTCCCGCCCAGCCTCACCCCCAGGTCGCCTCCCTGCCTGGCATGTGTGGCTTCTGCCCGCCCTGCACACACACGAGCACGCGCACCCTCAGCGTCTGTCTGTCCCTCTCCCCGGCAGAGGAACGGTGCATTCGTTTTCTCTGCTCTGAGACGCCAGTCCCTCTCCACACACCCTGTGAGATTTGGTCCGCGTGGGTGCACACCTAGGTCAAGCCATGCCCCCATTTTACAGATGAGAAGTGAGAGTAGCCAAGGTTACAGCGCTGGGCCCAGATTCACCGAGCTCATTGGCTGAACTGTGGGGTACAGCGCCCCTGCTGCTTCCGGGCATGCTCTCTGGCACCTCCTAAGCCCTTTCCTCCTGTCCTGGTCCCCACATCCCTCCTCCTTCACCCCTCTTTGCCTCCTGTCTTCGGAGGCCTCTGAGGGACCCTTCAGAGATGTCCCTGCCCGGGACACATGCGTCACTGTAGGCCTCAGTCTCCCCATCTGTATAATGGGGCCGTTTGGGGAGCTGCATGTTACTGTGCGGCGTCAGGCAGTCTCACCAGCCATGAGATGTCTCTGGGAGGTTGGCATGGGTGTGGCAGCAGGCGGCAGCCCCTTGATCCCAGCAGCCACCCACCGTACTCACCATCTGCAGCATGTCCGAGGCGGGTGGGGACACTTGGGCGCGGTAGAGGTTGTGCAGCTGGACCATCAGCTGCTTCTCGTCCTCCTTGAGGGCCGTGGCGGGGCCAGTGGTGAGCAATAGCAGCAGTGACAGTGGCGACAGCAGCAGCGCCCGGAGGCCACAGGAGCCGTGCATGGTGGCCGGCTCACTCTGCGTCTCCAGCCCGCCCGGCCGGCCGGCAGCTGATTTAAAGCCCTTCCCAGGCCGGCACCTCCCTGGCTGTGTCTGGGCCCAGCCCAGCTCACACAATGTCTCGGTGGCGCCGGTGCCTTGGGTCCTGACCAGAGAGGAGTCCACTCCCCGAGCCCTTGGCAGCAGCCTCCTTTCTCTCGGTGGCCGGGGCTCGGGCCAAGCGCTGTGTGAGTCCCGAGGTCCTTCCCCAGCTGTGAGCAGGTCCTCAGGGACCACAGCCCACGAACATCTGCACAGCTGTGGTTGGCAGCCTCGGGCCACACCCACTGGGTGCTGGGGACAGAGAAGGAAGAGGAAGCCTGGCTCCTGAGGACCGGGTGAGACTAGAAGGATGGAGGAAGATAAGGTGCAAGTAGAAGGCTGGGTCTGCCCCAGTTTCCTGCACCAATCGGTGACAGTCACAGCACCTGCCTCCCAGGGCTGCGCGGGAGAGCTCATGAAGCGTAGTGACCCCCTGGGGACCGGCATGGCCACTGGCACCCTGTGGGCCTGGACTTGGCTGGCTCTAGTGCCCCAGGGAGGAGGACCCGGCGTGCCCCGCCCTGGCGTAGCCCACTTTGGCTTCCGAGTGCTCTGGGAAAACACTGCTTGAGATGCTCATTCAGAAATGGGGTGTTGGGTCAGGGATTTAGCTCAGCAGCATAAGTGCCTGCCTTGCAAGTGTGAGGTCATGAGTTCAATACCCAGTACCAAAAATAAATAAATAAACAGAAATGGGGTGGTGGGACCCTGTTCTCAGAATCTGTCTGTTCTCAAATTAAAAGGGCAGAGGCCAGGTATGGCAGCCCCACACCTGTAATCCTAGCACTGGAAGGCTGAGGTAGGAGGACCACCACAAGTTCAAGGCCATCATGGGCTAGACACATCAAGGTCAGCCTGGGGGACATAGTGAAACTCTGTCTCAAAAAGACAGAAAGTAAACATCAGAGGAGAGGGCAAGCAGAAGAGCACAGGGGCAAGTGAGCCGGAGGAGGAGGGGAGGGCACAGACGGAAGCGGGTGGAGGAGGGGAGGGTACAGACGGAAGTGGGTAGCCGCCAAGTGTGTGCACCACGACGGCCTTGCGGGACAGGGACTGAGCTTGCCTGTGCTCCTGAGATCGGGTGGGACCCTTGCACCGGTAGCTCAGTGAACAGGGGCCCTGGAATAGAAGCTGGCTTTGGAAGAGCACAGCGAACTCTCTGCTGGGGCTCCAGGGAAGGTCGAAAGCCAAGCAGCTTGGATTCTGGGGTGGGGGACAAAACCAAACGGTCAGCACTGATAGGTCCACGAAGCTGCAGGACACAAAACCAACACCCACAAACTCAGTTCTCCCTTCACTAACAATGAATAATCCAACGAGAAAAGAAAACAGTTCCATTTATAATTGCAATAAGAGTAAAATTCTTGGAGGCTGAGGCAGGAAGATTGCCGAGGGCTCGAGGCCAGCCTGTGCTACGTAGTGAGTTTAAGGCTCTTCTGAACTATATGGCAAGGTCCTGTCTGAAACAAAAAAACCCAAACAAACAAAAAAGTAAAATTCTTAGGAATAAATTTAGCAAGGAGGCAAAAAAAGCATGTATGTTGAAAACTACAAAATGTTGCTAAAAACAAAACACTCTGTAAATGAGAAGTCATACCAAGGATTAGAAAGCATGATACTGTTACAAGATGTCAATATTACCTAATTTATAGATTTACTGAAATCCCTAGCAAAACCCCCATGATGAATTTTCTGCAGAAACAGAATAATCCATCCTTCAGTTTCATAAAGCACCCCAAGAGACCACAGTAGTTAAAATAATCATGAAAAAGAGCAAATTTGGAAGTCTCTCACTTTCTGATTTCGAAACTTAACCACAGCTGGGCATCATGCCGCACTCTAGTAATCCCAGCTCTTCAGGAGGCTGAGGCAGGAGGCTGAGCGTGAGGCCAGCCTGGCCAGCTTAGCGAGCCCTGCCTCGAAGTCAAGCCTGGGGCCAGAGCAGGTGCAAAGTTCTGGGTTCCAGCCTCAGTACTTACACAAGTAGCAACAGCTGGAAAACAAAACTACAGTAATCAAAAGGTCTGACTATTGACGTTTAGAACAAGGGGACAGAACAGCCAGCCCAGAAATAAATGCATATGCAGTCACATGATTTTTGGCAAAGGGGTCAAGACTACTGGGCGAGGGAAGAGACAGTCTTTTCAATAAGACTGGGGGGAGACAGCATCTGCTTGCAAACAAAGCAAAACAAAACAAAACAAAATAACAAAGTGGGACCTTTACATAAAAATTAAAAATGAATCGAAAACCTAAACGTAAAGGCTACATCTAGAAGATGACGGAGTGGGGAAATTTCATGGAACTGTGTGTGGCAAGGATTTTCAGATACGATACCAAAAGCAGAGACAACGACAGCAATAAGCTGGGATTCATTACCAGTAAAATCTTTTGTGTCTCCAAGTGAAAGGGCAACGCTCAGGATGGGAGAAAATATTTGCAACTCGCATAGCTGAAAAGGAATCCATCTCTAGAATATAGAAAGAAGTCTTGAGCTGGGCGTGGTGGCACATGCCTTTAATCCCAGCACTCAGGAGGCTGAGGTAGGAGGAGCATTGTGAGTTCGAGGCCGGCTTGGGCTACAATATGAGCAAGGCCAGCCTGAGCTACATAGTGCGACCCTGCCTCAAAAAACTAGGGCTGGGAGTTTGGCTCAGCAGCTTACGCACCTGCCTGTCAGGTGTGAGGTTGTGAGTTCGATCCCCAGTGCCACACACACACACACACACAAAGTAGTCTTACTGCTCAGTGACGACAAAAAATAAGCCACCTGATCATAAAATGGGCAATGGACCTGAAAAGACATTTCTCCAAAGAAGACAGACAAGCGAACCATGAAATGGTTCTCTGTGTCACCATCATTGGGGGACACAGATCAGTACAAGGGTCACTGTTCCATATCCTTTAGAATGGCTGTGTGGGGGTGTGGGTGTGGGTGTGTGGGTGGTACTGGGCACTAAATTCAGGACTTTGCACTGAACTACATCCTCTTTAATTTTTTTTAATTTTGAGGTGGTCTCACTAAATCATCAAGTTGCCCAGGCTGGGTCCCAACTTATAATCCTCCTGCCTCAGCTTCCCACAGTGCTGGAATTACAGGTATACACTCCCATACCTGGTTTGCAATGGCTATTATTAAAAAACAACAACAGAAACCAGAAACAGAAAATAACAGATATCGGCATGAACGTGGCATAGACGCCTATGTGAACTGCAGGTACCAATATTAAATGGTGCGGCCAGTGTGGAAGACAGTGATGGTTCCTCAAGGAATCATACCCAGGACACTATGTGATGAGCAGTTCTCCTGCTGGCTATGTGTACACCCCAGAGAATCAAAAGCAGGGACTCTGCGTACACCTGCGCTGCAGAGCCGCGTTATTCCCAGCAGTCAAAGATGAGAGGAATACATGTCCCGCAGCGAGTGGACAGGCTCACAAAGCAGGGTCTACCGGGGCAGTGCGTATTAGTCCTCCTTCAAAAGGAAGAAAAATTTGACACACATTACCAGGGTGACTCTTGAAGACATTATGTCAGCTGAGATAAGCCAGCGTGAGAGAACAAATGTGTGCTGATCCCACTGAGTCCAGTGCCCTGGCCAGAGCAGGTGGACAGAGGCACCGCCAGCTGCTGTGGCCCTGCTGTGAGCAGGCTCTGGGGACAGGGGTGCTCATTTGAGGACAGCTCTGTTGCTGGACGGGAGGGGCTGGGGCCAGTGGTTCCACAGGAAACGGAGTCACAAGAAACCCAGGCTGGAATTCAAGGTTTGGAGGGAGTCAGGACAATGTTCCAGAAGAAGATGACATGACTGTATTTCTTTTTTTTGTAGCACCGGGGATTGAACTCACAACCTTGTATCTGCCACGCAGGTACTTAAGCCGCTGAGCCAAACTCCCAGTCCTAATTTTTTGAGGCAGTGTCGCACTATTGTAGCTCAGGCCGGCCTTGAACTCACAACGCTCCTCCTACCTCAGCCTCCGGAGTGCTGGGATTAAAGGCATGCGCCACTACGCCCGGCTGACATTGACTGTATTTCACTCAGTGTACATTTTCTCACATGAATAAATGAATAAATGGAGATCATTTTCCTCATAAACAAATATAGCATCCCCTGAAAATAAACTCTATGGTGTCTTTTTGGAGAAAAATATTAATATAAAATTAATATAAGACCTGGTCTTATTTTCAGGGAAATATGGTACATAGTGAGTTCAAGGCCAGCCAGGAATATACAGTGAGACCTTGTCTCAAAAAAAAAAAAAAAATATATATATATATATATATTTATATTTCCACATACACATATGTGCTTATACAAGTGGTATCTTGGTTCACAAACTTGATTCCACAGTCCTGGTCGCAAACTGAATTGGACGAGGACCAAATCAAATTAATGTTAGGTGCAATGTTGACCTTATGGGGAAATTTGATTAGGTTCTCATCCAGTTTGTCTTGTGATCAGAATTGTGGAGAAAATCCAGTTGGTGAACTGAGGTGCGTGCGTGCGTGTTCTCCTTTCCTCCTTTAAATCGTGGGTGTTGTGTATGGGTCTCAGAGGTGAGAAAGTGACAAAGATGAATGAATGCATCACCCAGCCAAGTATAAAGGCCTCAGGAACACTCTTAGACACAGAAAATACAGCATTTGTGAGCCATCGTTGACCCTTTCTCGGTGATGAAATCCAGTCAATCAAAAGTTTAAAAACAGCCAGGCTGGTGTACGCCTGTCATCCCAGCACTTGGGAGGCTGAGGCAGGAGGATCACTGAAAGTTTGAGGCCAGTCCGGGCTGCACAGTAAGTTCAAGGGCAGCCTGCACTACATAGTGAGAACCTGTCTTAATAAATAAAATGGGAACCTGACTAAGAACAATTCTAGTTTCTTATTCTTCCTATGTTAGCTTTGTTTAGGAACTAATATTCTCTATGGGGAAGAAACAACTACTTAAGTTCCTTTTTCTTCTGTTATTCGCATAACATTAGACTTACAGCTTATTTTTTTAAGCAGAATGATTGGTCTCATTTCAATAAAAGTGTTTCTATCTGACCTTCCAGCCACGAGTCCCCAGAGACGCCAAGAATACGGCTCACTTAACATTTAGCGGCTGTTTCCGGGTGGCAGTTTTCATAAGATCACTTGAGCTTCAGTTCTTTAGGTTAAGAATGCATCATTTTTACAAAAATAAAGTCATTACTCTGAAAAAACAAGACTGGGAAAACGTCTGTCTTCAGCACAGTGTCTAGGGGCTTATCAGGCTGATTGGCCGGGAGGGCCTACCAGACGCGTCATGTTGGCGGAATGCGCGGTAATAAAATGGAATGCAAACTAAGCAGAAGTGGATATCTGAGAGCTCGAAAACATCATCGAGGGATGAGAACTGAGACAGCCTGGGGCGTGGGGGTGCAGCTCAGTGGTGCGGTACTTGCCAGGCGTCTGCGCGAGCCTGGGCTCCATCCCCAGCACCACAAAAACTGATCAAATTAAACACGAAAATGAAGCTGGGATGCAACTTCATTGACACATTCAGTGTGGTCCGCATCAAAGTCTCAGTCCTGGCGAAGGAGGAACTAAAGTGTGCACGGTCCCTGGGAGGGCTGGAGAGGAGGAGGCGCAGGTTTAAGGTCAGTCTGGGCAACTGAGGGAGACTCTGCCTCAAAATAAAAATCCACAGGGCTGGGGATGGCCCTAGGTTGTGTGAGGCCCTTGGATTCAATCCCTCGTACTGCAGCAAACATGATAAAGTCGACACAGAGAAGCAAAAGAGCTGAAATATCCACCTCAGTACGCGGGAGGACAACAGAGAAGGACTCTTCCTGACCTCAGAGCTGACTACCGAGCCACAGCAATCAAAGCAGCTTCCCAGAAGAGACCAATAAATCCATAGGACACAATAGAGACCCGAACAGACTCGCGTAAACACTACAGTCAGCTGATGCCCGATAAAGGAACAGAGGCACGAAACAGGGCGAAGATGGACCCTTCAACACAGGCGGCCGGGACCGCGGGCACCGACCGGCAGCTGAAGGAGTCGGGCCGCAGACCTCGCTCCCTTCACGGAGATTAACTCCGTGGGTGTCAGTGTCAATGTGCAAGGCACAGCTACAGAATTCTAGACGATAGCTCAGAAGGAGAAAGTCTAGGTGACCTTGGGTACAGAGGTGATGTTGTAGAAACAACCACGAAGGCACAATCCAGCCAGAAAACAACTGATAAACTGGGTTTTGTGGAAATTAAGTCCTTCTGTTCTGGAAGAGATGATGTCTTGAGAACAAGAAGTCGAGCCACAGATTAGGGAAAATACTCACCAAAGACCCATCTGATAAAGTGTTGCTATCCAAGATGTACAAAGAATTCTTAAAACTCAGTGAGAAAACAAACAACCCAATTAAAAAAATGGGCAAAAGACCTGAACCGAGGCCTCCACATTTAAGACACAGAGGACAAAAAGGAAAAATGTTCAGCCTCAGGGCACCAGGGAATCGGGAATGCGAACAGGAAGGTCTCACCACACGCTGAAGCCCCCGACACCGGCAGCGCCAGGCACTAGCGCGGATGTGGGGCAGCGGGACTGTGATTTTGTCCCTGGCAGGAATGCGAAGAGGTACAGCCACTCGGCAAGGAAACTGGATAGTTTTGAGAATGGCTAGATACTTTTTTTGTTTTTCTTTTGGTCTTTTTGAGACAGGGTCTCTCTATGCAGTTCAGGCTGTCTGTGAACTCACTTTGTAGCCCCCAGGCTGGTCTCGAACTCTCAATGATCCTCCTGCCTCAGCCTCCGGAGTGCTGGGATTACAGGCATACACCACCATGCTTGGCTAAACTAGATACTCCCTTGCCACACAGTCTGGATTGTGACCGGACGCACTGGGAAATCACGGCCAGTAGAGGCAGCCACAGTGGATGGGGTGGGGGGTGAGGTTAGGAGCAGGAGGAGGCCGTGTTCTCATGGGTCAGGTTCTGCCAAGATCTGTGTGCACACATAGACAGGTGCTTCATGGTGAAGATACCCTCTGGGCACTGGGACGTCCGGGCCACCCCCAGGAGGGCTGGGGGCCAGGTGTGCAGAAGGGGTGATCTGCCCATGGGCAGTAGGGGACACAGAGAGGGAAGAGGAGGCCCTGTCAGAACTGGAGGAAGAGGATGGTTTGGTGCTGCGACCTGTGTGGGGAGATGAAGGAAAAACTATAGACACATACTAAAAGGAAAGCTGGGACTGGGCTGGGACCTGACCTCTCGGATGGAGAGGCAGTGATGACCCAGCAGTCTGCCTCTGCATTTATACACTGTATAAGAGGGGGGAAGCGCAATAGGGCCAAAAATGCAGTCTTCACGGTAGTTTTGTTTGGGTTTGGTCTGGTCTTGGAGTTTTGCTGAGAACATGGACAGCAAACCTCGGAGCCCTCTGTGCTGTAGTGAACAGGGAGGAATGAGAAGGTGGACACCTGCTGGACGGGCCCAGCTCTGCCCCAACGAGCTCGCCGGCCCCCAGCTCAGCCGCTCCCCACGGTTCAGGCAGGCGGAGACCCCTTGGAGAAAACAAGTGGGGAGAGGAGACTGAGGAAGGGGTCGAGAAGACCCTGGGCGCCGTGACCACAGGGGTTCTCCATGCTCGGCATCAAGGGCCTAGGAGGGGCTGAATGGCGGTGACTTCCTCACCACCGGGGAGCATGGGACCAAACCTAGTTTTTAAAGGGGGATTTGAAGTTCTATATACAAATAGGTAAATTAACAAATACAGAGTAGTGACTTTGTAACTTCTTTTTTTGTATTATAACTTTTGTAACTGTTTTTTGGTAACTTTTATAACTCCACCCCCTCCACCCCTCTTCCCACCCCCGGCACTGAGGGTCGAACTCACAACCTCACACCTGCCAGGGCAGGTGTTTAAGCCACTGAGCCAAACTCCCAGCCCTAGTTTTTTGAGACAGGGTTGCACTATGTAGCTCAGGCTGGCCTTGAGCTTGTGTTGTAGCCCAAGCCAGCCTCGAACTCACAACGCTCCTCCTACCTCAGCCTCCCAAGTGCTGGGATTAAAGGCGTGCACCACCATGCCTGGCTATAACTTTTTTTTTTTTTTGTATTGGGAATTGAACCCAGGGCTGCTCTACCACTATGCTATATCCTTCCTTTTTTTTTTTTTGTGGCACCAGGGATTGAACTCACAACCTCGTGCCTGCCAGATAGGCACTTAAGCCACTGAGCCAAACTCCCAGCCCTGCATTTTTTAAAAAAATTATTATTTATTTTTGAGACAGGGTCTTGCTAAACTGCCCAGGCTGGGCTGGGATTTGTGAACCTCCTACTTCAGCCTCCTGGAGTACTGGGATGACAGCTGTGCACCACCACACCCAGCTAAAAACATGTATTTTAATTTTTTTTGGTACCGGGGCTCAAACTCAGGACCTTGCACTTGCAGGCAGGTCCTTGTGCCACTGAGTTAAATCCCCGGCCCAAAAACATGTATTTTAAAAATGAACTTCAGGTTTCTTAGTTTATAATCCAAATATTGTGGGGTTTTTTTTTTTTGTACCAGGAATTTGAACTCACAACCTTGCACTTGCCAGGCAGGCGCTTATGCCACTGAGCTAAATCCCCAGCCCCTATAATCCAAATAATTAATTTATGAACTGTGACTCACGATCACTAAGAGAATGGCTGAATATTTATTACAGAAAGATCCATGGTGGGCGTGCCGTGTAGACATAACATTTACCCGCCAGAGGGAGAAGGAAAATGACCCAGGACATCAAACAGTGTTTATACACTGACACAAAACCATGTGCATGCAAAACACAGAAATCACAAAGAATAAATAAACATGGACACACAGAAACGACTGAAACCCAGTCCGCGGTGAGGTACTGAGTGCCAGGGGCCCACTGCCCGGTGGTGTCTGGAGTGAGCCTAGCCACCCTCCATGAGAACCAAGGCCCCCAGACCTGTCCTCTGAGCTGGAATTGGCCAGAAGGCTCCCGCCTTATGGGGCACAGTAAATACGACAGGAACTTGGGGCTGGGGATATAGCTCAGTAGCACAAGTGCCTGTCTGGCAAGCACAAGGTCCTGAGTTTAATTCCTGGTACAAAAAACCCACAAAAACCAGGACGTTAAAGAATGACACCAAGAATCAGAGTGGTCTTAGTAACATATGCATTTTTAATTGCAAAAAGGACAAACTTCCACACGTGGAACTTGACCTTGCAGACACCCTCACACAGTGCGGTCCCGCGGGTATTGCCGGGTCTCTGTCCCTGCTCTGTACCTCGCGCATGCGAGTGGCACCCGTGGCTGGGACCAGGGTCCTCTGCCTCCGCGCACTGGGACCATCCCGGCCCCCACAGCCCGGCTGCCTGAACTCGGTCCCCAAGGACGCAGGCGGGACCGCGGGAAGGAGCTTGGCGGGCGAGCCTCAGGGTGGACACCGCCAGCTCACAGGGACAGGGAGTTTGCTCTGGAAGGGTCCCGGGGTCTGCAGGGTGGCGGTGCGGGGCTGGGACGTGGGGTGATCCCCGGGGTGACCCACCCACCCTGAGTTGCGCTGAGGTGCAGTCAGGGACATGTGCTGGGCTTCATGTCCCAGCTTGAGCATTTCAGCTTAAGACATAGAACCCAGCCAGCACCGCCCCCTTCTGGTTCTGCTCCCTCTTGGGACAGCACCACACAGCGGCGGAAGGGTCTCCAGCTCCAGGCCTCTGCCGGGTTATACAGTATACGTGCTGTCTCCCTGCTGGCCAGAAAAGGGCTGGACATTTCCCGGGCTCCAGAGTGGAAGATGACAGATGCAGTCAGAGCTACTGCTTGAGTTATGCAGGTCAGGGCAGGTAGGTGCTGGACAGCAGACCAGCTGGCCAGAGGGTCGCTCCTGTGGGTCAGCACTCAAGGCCACCTTGGGCATAGTGGGAGGGCACTGCCTGTGTCCCCAGCATGCCCTTGTGGAAGATGCTGGGGAGCACGAGGTCAGGGTTCCACAGGTTGCTGGGCACCAGTGCGTTCCCAGGAGCCCTGTTCCATCTTTGTTACAGGGCTATTCCCACAATTACCTTGACTTTGTTTTTGTTTTGTTTTTTGAGATAGGTCTTGCTATGTAGCTCAGGCTGGCCTGGAACTCCCAGCAATCCTCCTGCCTCAGCCTCCTAAATGCCTGGATTATAGGTGTGCACCACCATACCTGGTTTTGCTTGACTTTCCAACCTCCATGCTGACCCCAGAACCACTGCTGGTCCAAACACAGACAGAATCTCAACCCGCGGGGCCATAGTAAAGCAAGTGTCTGACACTCTCATCTCACGTTTTGCTGGGCGACGGTGACTCATGATGAAAGACAGTGAGTGAGTGTGGGACTTGCGTACCTGGGTGTTTCCTCCACTGCTGGAAGAGCCCTCTGCCCACCATCTGACTCCCAAAAGGAGCACAGATTGCCTTCCCCTGCGACCACTGGCTGCAGCTTTCCCTCTTGCCCTGGGGCCTGGTCTTCTCCTGCCGCACGAAATGACAAGCACTTTCCTGTGGGTTCTAGACACTCACTGAAGAAGCAACTGGGATGGCGCAGACTCAGCCCAGACCACGTGGAGAGGCTGCGACACCACCTGGGGCTAAGCAGCTTGACATCTGTTTGATAATAATCGCGCCTACCCAGAGGCCGAAACTGGATTCTCGAAGAAGGGAACAAAAGACAGAGCTGAAAAACAAGTGATGTAACTCCAAGGGGGCCCACAGCTGGAATCCGGCAGAGCCCCTCCTCTGGTCACACATCTGGAGCCATGTGGTGACAGGAAAACAGTTGAACACAGCTGTGTTCCAGCTCCGTAACTGTTTTCCCCTCGAATGGGAGGGGAAAGTGAAAGCAGTTTTATAAAAATCAGATGGTGAGTGTTTGCCTGCTCCAGTTCTGCCCAAGAGTTTCGCAAACACAGCCTGCCGAGTTCCCGGCCTGCTTGCTCGCGTGCTGGGCATAGCTGGGTCCGGAGAGCTGTGGCTCCACGGCCACTGCACCTGCGCTGCACAGGCGCCCACCTGCTCTGCACCCGAGCCTGCTCCCTGGGGCGGTGAGGAGCCGCTGCTTACTTCCCACGGGCAGGAGGCGGACAAGGGCACTGTACAGATGCACTTGAGACACTTGGTAAACTACGCTTCCTTCCTCAGAGACAGCGAGCCCCAATCTGCCCATTTCACACACTGCTTTGTATCTCAAGTCGGCAGATTTCTGTCCTCATAAACCACAACTATCTACTCCCTCCCGAGCCTGATAAAGCTGAGGGTTGGGTGAGGCCAAGCTCTGCCCCCGACTCCTCCTAAAGTGGGGTGGTGTGGTACAGCACAGGACCTGGCTGCCGCAGACCTCAGGGGCATAGGAGTCAGGGGTTCCGAGCTGGGACAAACAGGTGATGGAGCAGCCTGCTAACCCGTGGGTGGAGCCGGGGGGGTGGCACAGGCCTGTAATCCCAGCACTCAGGAGGCTGAGGCAGGAGGATTGCTGTGAATTCAAGGTCATTTTGGGCTACATAGTGAATTCAAAACTAACCTAGACTACAGAGCGAGACCCTAACTCACAAAAAGAAAAAAAAAACCCAAAAGACAAAAAACCTACAGGTGGACCTCAGGGTAAGCACTCCACACTTGTGAGCAGCGCCCTGCCCCACCCTGGAGTGGGGGCTTTGTTCTCACGGAGGCAGTGGAGGGGCTGCTCCCTCACGCGCTGGTGCCCAACTTCCCTGTCCTCCCGCCAGCCTTCCCACGCGGGCCAAGCAGCGGGATCCTGGCTGTCTCCAGGCTGGGGTGCGCTGCCGGGGACCCCGAGGTGCCCTACAGAAAGCCTCGGATAACCAGACAGGGGCTGCGTCAAGGGCTTCTCGCTCTGCAGTTCAGCAGAGGCACTACGGGTGTTTCGGACGTGACAGGCAGAAGGGAGCCGGGAAGGAGCAAAGCAGTCCGGAAACAGAGCTGCTCTCCATCACAGCGCCTCTGCACTGCTCTGGTTTTTTTTTTTTTTTTTTTAACCGGGAATCAAACTCAGGACCTTGCCCTTGCCAGGCAGGCGGTTACCCCACTCTGCCCTGCTCTTCAGGAAACTCCCTCTAGTTAACTCTGTGAGGCCTTCCAGAGTCTGCATCCGGGTCACCCGCTGTCCCCCGGCCCTGCGTGCAGAGGGTGGGGACACAGCAGGAGCTCGGCTCTGCGTGGAGCTGGCCCCTGGTTGATCCCTTGCATTGAAAACCTCTGAAATCACAGCTGCTTGGCAGTTTTGGCTTCACACACACGCGAAGCGTGGGTTCTCCCTGTTCACCCACACAAGGGTTGCTTCTTCCCAGGAAGACGCCCCCAGGTTCATCCTGGTCTCTTTTAAGCCTCGGAGGAGGCCCTGGGTGTTCCCACTCTGAGCCCTGTGAACTGTTTGTCCTTTGCAAAGCCACAGACAAAGAGGCCATTCAAGTCCTCAATGTCTGTGATATATGCAGGGGCCTGGGAGAAGGGGCACGGGCTCCCCAAGGATGCAGACCTCCCAAAAGTCCCTGTCACCCCCCTCCAACACCACCTGCCTTGGCCAGGCTCGGCCCCACCGTGCCTCCACTCGGCCCCTGCGGCTGGGAGGCTACGGCATGCTCTGGCTTCATCTCTGAGGAGGTGTGACCGGGAGCCAGGTAGCCGCCAGTGCCAAGGAAGGAAGAAACAACAGGAAAAGGGAAAGCATCCCTTATTTACACTGCCTGGTTCACAGACATAAACAGCACTTGGAGTGGGGAGGACAGCGCGGCAAACCATCTGACCAGGACACAGCTTTTTATCCTTACAAAAAATGTAAGAACGCCTCCCCTCGTCTCCCGGCATAAACGGGACGCAGGAGCGAACAGCCGGCTGCAAACCCAGCGGGAAACACCTCGGCCGGGTTCCTCCAGGGCCGCAGCACAGCACCGGCTTTGACACATCCGCAAGGCGTCTCGCACAAAGTCAGGGAGGCGCCTCTCTCGGGCCAGTTACCCTAATTCATCCCTTCTGAAGGCCACAGCTGACGGAGGGGCCGCCTCGTCGGGAAGGGCTGGGGACCGCGCCAGCATTACCAGCATTACCGGGGGATTCCCGTTAGCACTGCAATGGTGTCCCACCCAGCATGCCCGGCCAGACACCAAGAGCCACGGCCCGGCGGCCCAGCCGAGATGAACTTCTTAAATGCAACTCGGGTTATCTTATCTTTCTCACTGGCTCTAATTCCATTCTCCAGAAATGATACACTGCAGTGACCCGATTTCTCTAATCAGCCATGGCTTTCCAAAGAGCCTCGGGCAACGTGGCCAGGGAGACAGCAGACAAGAACCTGCTGAAGAGGGGCTCCGGTACCAGGACCTGGCGGTGCCCCCGGGTCCAGAAGAGCCAAGCCTCTCCAGGCGGGTGCTGCAAAGCCTCGGCCAACCAGCCAGGCCCGAGTCCCTCCTGAGCCATCCGGGGAACCGGGGAGGGGCAGGATAGAACCTGGGCTCCTTCTCCAGTGTGTGGCTGGCTCACGCATGCCTATAAAGGGCAGGCAACTAAGCAACCGAGCCCTGCAAAGTGGTTTCATTGTTTGTGTTTTTATTTCCCCTCTTTCAACCTGGCTTCCGGTCTGAAGTTGTTCTGCTAAGTAGTTCTGTTCTAGAGTTCTGAGTGCGTGGTCCCATCGCAGATGACCAGAGGCTGCGCCCCTCTGGCTGTGATGTAGGCCTTCCAGTGGGCAGCGCTGGCATAGCCTTGGAGGGAAACAGCAACAGGACAGCCCGTCAGTGGCAGAGCCGTGGGCGGCCTCGCCTCGGAGCACACACCCCAAGGGCCAGGTGGCCCTGACCGCGGTCTGCGAGTGCCTCCTGCCCAGCGGTCCCCACAGCCGCTGCTCCTCGCCAATCGGACACCGGCGGGAGCCACTTCAAACCCAAGTGCTTTCACTGCGGCCCACCCAGGCACTGCAAACCAGGCTTTGGTGGTTTTGCAGGGGCAGCCGGCTGGGGAAGAGGCTGGTGCGGGCCCTCAACTCTTGGCCTGTCCCAAGGGTTTTAGCAAGGTAGGATGGGTTCTGAGGGGGAGCAGGACCCACTGCTGAAATCTCCTTGGTTACACAGGACACAGTGTCATCACAGCAGTTCTCAAAGTGGGTTCCTCGAATGGCAGTGTCCTATGAGATATTCCAAAGAGAGGGTTCCATGGGGGTGTCGGTCTGACAACCACGAGGCTCCTGGGGGGCCTTCTGAGAGGCACTGAGAGCCCCTGAGGCAGGCACTGCCCTGAGTCTGCCAACCCAAGAACCCTGGCCACTGAGGGCCAGAGTGCCCGTCCCCGGGCCCGCGGGGAGCTGAAACCTCGCCTGGGGAGCCTGTGCCTCGGTCATTTGAGTCCTGTGGGGGTGGGGTGATGGCCACCAGGAAGCCCTGGGCTCAGCCTTCTCGGGCTAGCCGCTGCCATCGCTGTGCCACGTGGCACTGCTCGCTGCGACCTCCCCTGAGCAACAGGAGACCAACACTCTCCCCAGGGTGCAAACACGGCCGTGTCCGATGCTTCGGGATTAAGAGTGGGTCTCAGGCTGAGCTTCTCTGAGCCACATCACAATCACCCTGAGAAGCGAAGCACCCCTGGATAGGGAAGTTTACAGAGCCGACGGTGCTGGCCTGTCTTGAGGTGGGGCTGTGGGACAGGTCTCCATGTGGCACTGTGCTGCACAGTGACAGCAGATGCAGTGTCCGGCCCAGGCCCCCCTGGAAAGGCTCCAGTCCCAGGGTCCCCACCGGCTGCCCCCTCCCCTCCGTCTCCACTGCACAAGGACTTGTCACGGGGCCACCCGGAGGTCTCGAGGGACCGGAGCGGCCCCTGCTGCGTGGACACTGGACTGCTCCTCTGCAGTCGGGGCCTGCTCTCCTGCCCTCATCTGTCAGTGTCTGCGGCACCTGCAGCCGAAGCTTCTGTCCCTGCCACTGCTTCAGCTACCGCTGTCCCCTCCCACGTCCCTCCGTTCTTGCACCTAGCTTGCTTCCTGCTTCTCTGTCCCCCTGTCCTGTGCTGACCTTTTCTAGCCACTGCTGGCCACAGGGCTCCTTTCCTCCCGGCCAGCACACCAGCTGCTCCCAGCGCAGCGGGAAAGGGCGCTGTGCTTCGGGTGCTGCTGCTCTGTCTGCAACGGGCTTTGAGCATCACAGCTCCTCTGACCGAGGCCAGATACCTTTTTAAATTTATGCATTCATTTTATTTTTCATTCCTAAATTGAAATAAGTTACGTGACCTGGACCAAAACTTGGCAGTTTGCAGTCTGCTCCCTACCCCCAAAAGAGGCACGCGGTTTCTAGGAATTTGGGGTCTCCTGAATGGCTGGAGCTCAAAGAAATCAACTGGAAAACTGGCCTGGGCTCTGCGGGGGTCCCTAGGCCTCACCCAGTGAGGCAGGAAGCGTGCAAAGGGCTCAGGGGGGTGCCCGCCCATGTATCTGCTTCCACTGAGAGGGCTGCGGGCAGAGTGATTTTTAGGATGTAAAGCGCAGGATGTGGGTCAGCGGGAAACACACAGAGAAACCTGTCATCAGCATGAGCCTGGGCCGTGGCCATGGGACCCACATGCAGGCACCGCTTTCTCCTGGGACCACTGCCCTTACCGCTGCGCGGCATCACCTGATTCACAGTGCAGGCCTAGAGAGGGTTCCTCTAGTCTCAACCCGTCCCACCCCGGCCCCGGCAGACAGCAGACCTGACGTCCTGCCTGACTGATGTCCTCTCCGGGCCTCGACCTCCTCACCTATGAAACTAGGGATTCATCTAAATACTTTCCAGAATCCCTTCTGACTGAGGTTTCTGGGCCAATAGATGCACATTCAGTGTTGTAGGTCAAAGGCCTTTCTCTCTGCTACATCAGTTGTTTTATTTCTAAGCACAGATATAGCGACCCTGTTAATAAAAGAATGCTATTTTTTAGCCGGGCGTGGTGGCGCACGCCTTTAATCCCAGCACTCAGGAGGCTGAGGTAGGCGGAGCGTTGTGAGTTCGAGGCCGGCTTGGGCTACAACGCGAGTGCAAGGCCGGCCTGAGCTACATAGTGCGACCCTGCCTCAAAAAACCAGGGCCGGGAGTTTGGCTCAGTGCCTTAAGCGCCTGCCTGGCAGGCGCGAGGTTGTGAGTTCAATCCCCCGTGCCACAGAAAAAAAAAAAAAAAAAAAGAATGCTATTTTTGCAGGGCGTGGTAGCGCATGCCTTTAATCCCAGCACTTGGGAGGCTGAGGTAGGAGAAGCGTTGTGAGTTCGAGGCCTGCTTTGGCTACAATGCGAGTGCAAGGCCAGCCTGAGCTACATAGTGTGACCCTGCCTCACAAAACTAGGACCGGGAGTTTGGTTCAGTGGCTTAAGCGCCTGTCTGGCAGGCGTGAGGCTGAGTTCAATCCCCGGTGCCACAAAAAAAAAAAAAAAAAAAAGAATGCTATTCTTGTGAAGGCAGTATTTGCTGCTTTGAATATTTTCTGACTGAAAACCTTAGCTTGGTGTTGTGGGGCACGCCCATGATCCCAGCACTCGGGAGGCTGAGGCAGGAGGATTGTGCAAGTTCAAAGCCAGCATAGTGAGACCCTGTCTCAAAACCCCCAACCCAACCCAACCCAAACCGAACTCCACAGAGCCCCTGCCCTCTTGGGAACGCTACATACCGATGTCCCCCGCCTCCACTGGCATGGCCACGGACTGACAGTGTCTCCGGCAATGGAAGGGAGGGATGAGCTGCAGCATGGCCTCGCCGCTGCCGACTGCGAACAGGTCATGCACCTTGTGCATCTGGAGGAAGACCGAGGAGAGGGAAAGGAAGGAAAAAGAAAACAGAAATAAAACCTGGGCAGCGAGTACCCAAAAGTCCTCACGCACGCTCTGAGTCTCCCAGCAGCCCACGCAAAGAGGAAAGCAGGACCGATGATTCCTCCTAAGCACGGTACCTGCTGGCACCGAGGGCTGGATAAAACCTCTCCTGCGGGTGCTTCTGAGAGGCACCATGTGAAGCACGGGGCAGCAGCCCCAACAGCAGTCCTGGGACAGCTGCGGTTCGGGCTTCACACCCTGCAGCTGTTCTGAGCCGCGGCTTCGCAGGTGGTCCAAGGCCGAATATGTCACTGGAATTTCAGTCTTTGGGAGCTGGGGCTTGAACCCAGGGCCTCGGGCATAGAGGTGAATGATCTGCCACTCAGCTACTCTCACTGCGATTTTGCAAAAGTAGGTCCAGCAGATGCTAGCAAGCAGGGTTCTCAGAACAGGATCTTTGGGGAATCTGGTTTGATCCAGATGTCTGAGCCAAACAGAGGGTCTGCGCGTCCTGTGGGCTCCTCCACGGGGGTCCGCCCCTTGAACAGGCCTTCTGACAAGAATCCACGGCAGCAAGTTCAGGTCTGCACTCCCTGCCCCGACTGGCCGTGTTACTAACTAAAACTAAGGACAGCACCAGGCCTGGGAATGTGAAAACAGAAGAGACGGGCGACGGGAGCCTGCCCAGGAGCACGGCGCAGTGACGGGTGTTTGGTGGGGGCTGCTCTGCGCCAGGCAGGGAGCTGTGCGCCCTGGGTCCCCAGGGTGGGGAACAGGGTCTCGGCTGGGCCTCTCTCCCTAGGTCCTGCCCTCGACAGCACGGGTCACTAGTCGGACGCCCTGGCCAGGCCTTGCTTTCTTCTTTACCACTCTAGGCCTCAAGAGCCTTGGGTTTTGGTCCCATCTGCCCTGGGCCCAACCTTGGCCACGGTTCTGTTTCCAATGCAATAGCAGAGCCACTTTGCTGGCTGCTGCGGTGTCAGGAGGCGGCTTGGAGCTGGCCTGCGGGAGACGGGAGCCAACACAGGCTGACGCCACGGTATCTGGTTTTGAAAAGATCCCAGAAACCCCCAAAACAAGCATATGTTTCCGTCTTTCAACAGGCCCAGCAGGAGACAGGCATGCCCTCCACACCTGGGGTGAACAGAGAGAGCCCCGGGCCCCCAGGAGGGGGGGGTGACACGCTTGTCGGCCCTGAGCCTCTTAGTCACCCCTCCCCATCTCCTATCTTCCATCCTATGGCTGCCTTGGCACCCAGGACCCAAAGACACGCGACTGTCCCCAGCCAGAGGCGGGCAGGTGGGCACCACGGCGGGGTGAGGCGGCTGGGAGAAAGGAGGGCTCGGGCCAGGGCAGGGAAGCGGAGCTCCGGGAAACCGGATCGCAGGACGTCTGCTGCACGGGCTGCTCCCGTCCAGAACGTCCTGGGAGCCACACACAGCCCGATGGCTTCAGTAAGTTCTGAGCAGCGGCGCTGTTCTTTGGCCGGGCGCCTGGGTGTTGGTTGAGCAGACTGGGAAGCTGACTTCGATATTTGAGGGGGAGAACCGAGATGAGGACAGAGGCCCTCGCCCAGCGCTGTATCACAGGCAGGAAGATGAACTCATCGGAGGCCTGCGCTCCAGCCGAGAACCGGGACCCACTGCTGCAGGGCGGCAGCCAGAGCCCGCGCCTCCCGCTGCTGGCCTGGCTGCTGGCCTGGCGGCCGAGCTCTGACTTCTAGACAAAAGGGATTGTTTTTATGGCTTTTAAAATTCCTTCAGCATAGTTCAGCAGATGTGGAGCCAAGGAAGATCCTTAGGAGGTGGAAGCCACAGCCCGGTTTGCACAGGGTCATAGTTGGGGAAATTAAAAAAAAAAAAAAATTCGCTGCGGTCCTGGGGATGAGAACTGGAGCCCCGCACATGCTGTGGGCAGCTCTCCCGTGGGCTGTGCCCCCAGCCCTGCACTCTAAAAAGGAAAACTCCTTCCCATTGTTCCCAACGAATCCAGGCTCAAACCCTTCCTCGGGTCTGAAAGCCCCCAGCGGAGCGGCTCAGAGAAGAGCAAAACAGACACAGACCTGGCGGCCTCCCTGCCAGCGGCCGGACAAGGTGGAGCTGAGGGTGAAGCGCGGCCCTTGCACCCTCGACCCCACGCCTGTGTGCCCCGCTTCTCCACCTGGGGGAAGCCACCCTGGAAACGCCGGGGCCTCACTACCCTGCTCTGTGACGCGGGTCCAGCCGCTTGGTCTCTCTGGGGCTCAGTTCCCTCATCCGCAGCGTGGAGAAACCAAGAAACGGGATCACCGACTGCCACACCGCTCAGCTGCGGCTGACTTTTCTCCTTTTCCCCTTGCTTATCAGCTGTATCAGCTCTGGGGAAGTAAAAACTGGGGTGCTCAATACCAATGTGAATTTTACTTCTTTTTTATTTTGAGAGCAAATCCTTAGTATTTGCTTAGCAAAAAATAAAACATTTTGTTTCTGAGCCAGGGTCTCACTATGTAGTTGACGCAGGCCTTGAACTCACTATGCAGCCCATGCAGCCCTTGAATTCACAGCAACCCTTCTGCCTCAGTCTCCTGAATGCTGGGATTACAGGTGTGCACCACCATGCCCAGCTTTGTTTGACAAAAATATTATCAAATAATAAATGCCAGGTTTGTCTATGGGATAAAAAGGGTAAACATATTTGCTCTTTTTTCTTTTTTTTTTTTTTTTGGAGACAGGGTCTTACCCTGCAGTTCAGGGTGGCCTTGCTACGATCCTCCTGCCTCAGCCTCCTGAGTGGTGGAATTACAGGAGTGCGCCACCACACCTACTCCCATTTTTGCTGTTTTAAAGGAAAAGGTAATAGTATGTTGGTTTAACTCTTTTATACGCATGTTTGAGATGCCGGGGTCACACCCAGGGCCTCTCACGTGCCAGGCCTGTGCTCTCCCACTCGGCTACACCCCTTCTTCATTATGAAGCTTTGTCTTATTTTTTTAAAGAGGTTGCACTTATTTATTATTTTGAAACAGGGTTTCGCTATGTGGCCCAGGCTGGCCTTGAACTCACAGTAATCCTCCTGCCTCAGCCTCCCAAGTGCTGAGATTACAGGCGTGTACCACCACTTCCAGCTAAAGATATAATTTTTAAGCTACACTTGCATGCTTCTTTTGTTTTTGTCTTGGATTTTGGTTTGCAGAAGACCACCAAGTTGTATTTGCTTTATTTTTATTTTTTGACCATCAAGTTTTAGAAACAGGTTTGCCATACAACCGCACAGAGAATCCACATGTGCTCTGTGCATGGCTAAGTTAGTTGTCTCTGCCAGAGTGCATGGCCCTACAGAATCGTCTCTGTGATGCTGCGAAGGAGGACAGTGACTTGCTCCTAACTTTTGTGTGGAGCTCGCCTGCTTTCTGATTTGAGGGGGGGAAATCACACCAACTGCACACTTGAGTCCTGACAGATGCAACGACCCCACCCCCTTGGCTGCAGAGAGGTGGCCTGGCCCAAGGGTGACAGGAGGAGCCAGGCTGGCAAGGTCAGCAGGCTTCCCGGGGACCTGGCTTCCTAACAGGGAGGGGGCAGTGCAGGCCCCTGGCCAGCAGTGGGAGTGGAGAACACAGAAGGCCGCCGTGTGCCCTCAGTGCCGAAGCAGGGTTGGCCTAGAATACATCAGTCCAGGTCCCCAGTGAGGAAAATTCTAGCTCCAAGCCCTTCTCCGGCAATGTCCTACCTTAGTCCCCACAACAGGTTCTGGGTGAAGAAGGAAGCACTTTTTTAAGGAGGCATCTTTTGGAAATGAGAGGTGGGTAAAAACAGGGAAAAGTTCACGTAAAATCTGTGATCTGTTCAGAGGGCTCCTCCTGCAAAAGTGTGAAACAGAACAGTGTCACTAGAGCGGTGAGGGCCTCTCCCCCGCAGCAGGGACCCCGAGTGCGCAGGCCAGAGGCTGAGAAGCAGCAGCGCTGAGGTGCTACCTCGAGCTCCGCTCACTGCTCACGGGTGCTCCGAACCCCAGCTCACGGCTGCTGGCTGGGCGGGCGGAAGCTGTTCCGAGCCCAGCTGAGATAACACTGCACACCCGCCCTCTGTGGGCAGACAGACCAGGGAAGAGCGAGCAGAGGCGAGCAGGGGACCTGCAGGCTGACCCCTGCCCGAGCTGCGGGGAGCGGCGCCGGATTAGCCGAGTCCCAGCATAAGAACACGTGGGCGCCCAGTGGGAGGTGAGTGCACGTGGGAAGGTGCCAGCATGAAAAAGCAAGCGCACGTCTCCTTGGGAACAGCCGGTGCCACAGCGGGCTGTCCCCTCCTGCTGCAAGGATCCCTTAGCTGCCGGGAGCACGCAGGAAGCCCGAGGTCACCCCGGGTCCTGGGGAGGCTCCCACAGGGGCCCCTGCTCCCACCGGCCCGTCCCACTGTCCCTGCCTCTCACCCACCCTGCGCATGGCCCTCGGGGTGGACGCTCAGCTCGGCGGTGGCTCCCCGTGTTGGGAGCCCTGACCGAAGCACCGGCCTCACCCTGCCGCACTCACCACGGGTAGGGGAACGGGAACCAGCGCTCGGGAAAGCAGCGCTGCCACTTGGCGAACACCCCCTCGGTGAAGCCGTCCGCCGCCTCCGGGTACTGGCACAGGAAGTGCTGGATCTCCTCCGGCCGCAGGGGCTGTCTGGTCTTGGCGTGGAAGCAAAACAAAGGCAGTGACTTCCCATCAGCGATTCTGGAGCAGCAGGCAGGTAGGCAGGCGGAGCGGCGGGCACCTTCTTACCTTGATCACCAGCTGCCGCAGGCGGTCGAACATCCTCGGGGCGTCCTCCGGGAGCATCACCTCAAGGGGCAGCGTGTGGGCACAGACAACGCAGCTGGCAGGGACCGGTTCCGACTCGTTGTGCTCACAGTCGTAGGGCTGCCAGGGGTCGGGGGCTGCGAGGGGGGCGACACAGAGAAAGTAGGTGGCAGGGCAGAGGCTCCTCTCTGAATATTCTCGTACACTTTCCTAAATCGAACCCATAAACCAAGCACAGCAGTTGGAAAACACTCGGCAACGTGGCTCTTCTGGCCTCCTTGCTCCATGTGCCGCCTGCTGAGGTTCCCCAGGCCTGTGGGTGGCGACAGGGCCAGTGCGCCTGTGCCTGCACCTGCTGTGGGGCTCCGGCTGGGCACCCCGCCCTTGCTTCCCGCGGCGGCGGCCCAGGAAGGAAGAACGCGGACAGGGCCCATCGCTGATGCACGCAGCACCCACTGCCCACCGTTTCTGACCTGGGGACCCCAAGCTGGTGAGAGACAGAGGACTGTGCCCGACCCCCCGCCCTGGCGACGCCCCCTCTGAGCCGCCCTGCGGCTGCACAGCCTGCCTCAGTTTCCCCCTGCACCTGCCTCCCGGTGTCCAGTGCAGAGTGCCACTGCATTCTTTCTTGTTTACTTTCTCCTCTGTTTCGAGTTTCATTTGAGTTCTCAAGAGCCGTGTTTGTTTTAAACTCTACTTTGATTCCAGAATGTGTCATAAGCTGTTTCTGATTACAGCCCAGTAGAGACCGGCCAGGAGCTGGCCAAGAACAAAGGCAAAAGACAACCAAATGTGGCCGAGATGAAGTCAAGGTTTCAAAGGAATAAACACTGGGAAACGCACCCTTCATCACAAAGCCCTCTCTGCCGTCAGCGGTGCGCACGGCGTCCTGGCCGTCTGCTGTTTGTTTAAGGCAGCTGTCATGGGCAGGGCACCTCCCTTCCTGGCCAGCCCCGGACCACAGCGGTTTGGCTCTCCTGCAGGGGCCTCCAGAGCCACCTGTCTGGGTGGCATGCTGGAGCTGCAAGGCCGTACGGTCACATCTGCTGCATTTCTGCCTCACTGGGAGAGCTTGGGGGAGCAGCCACACAGTGCGAGGGGACCCTGCAGTGCCATCACAAGGCAGACCCGCGGCTTCCCTGGAGCGAGCGCAAGGGGAGGGGGCGGGGAAGGGCGCTGACGTGCCGCGCCAGGCCCCATGCTGGCCACTTCCACACGCCACGATGTGCCACCCTGGTGACTCCCACAGCGTGGTGGCCAGAGGCCGGGGGCATCCCCAGGCATGAGGTGAGCGGGACGGTGCTGCAGAGGAACAGGGTGACAGAGAGGAAAAGGGGGTGTCATCAGTGGCAGTGGGCAGGGTTTCCTGATGGGCCAGGCTGTGACCGGAGGTTCCAAGAGAGACAGGAAGGGGAAGGCCCCGTCACGTGTGGGGGACAAGGGGCACCTGAGAGTTGACACCAGGGGGCTGGGCTTGGAAAGCCAGAGGGACAGGCCCGTCCCTGCTGCCCCACAGGCCCGGGCACCTCCGGGGGGCGGGCCCAACCAATCTGGCAGATTTATAGGGACACTCTTCTGCAGCTGCTTGTCAGACTACAACAGAATCAGTTAACCCTGACAATCTTCTCAAGAGACGAGACTAAAGTACAAGGGGAACCTTTCCTCGGATCTGTACAAATGTGCCCCATGGGCTAGCAGCAAGCAGCTCTGGACACTAACTGCAGCTTTCTTAATTTAAATTTTTATTTGTTTATTGGGAACAGAGTTTTACTATGGAGCCCAGACTGAAGCTCATAGCGATCCTCCTGCCTCTGCCTCCCAGATGCTGGGGTCACAGGCATGCGCCACCACATCAAGGCTTAATTCTAATTTTATTATGAACTTTAGATGTGCTTGGTATTTTCAGATGGAGAGGCCCTGAAAACCAGGCACAGAAAGGAGAGCTACTGAAGAAAGAACAGGAAAGCAACACAGGACAGCACTGTGGAAACTAAGAGGGGAACTTGAGGATTGTGTTCCCTGAGTCTAAGAAACTTTGTTAAAGAGAAAACTATCATGAAACAAGAAGCAGGTAGCTAGCTCTCTTACTCTATTAGCCACCAGCAGTTAAAGCTGAAATGCAAAATAATCTGACTCATACCTAGCAATATCTTTAACAAGAAAGGTAAAACTATAAAAGTTGAATGAAGAATATAAAATAAGATCTAAATGAATAAACAAAGAGACCATGTGCTATGGTCCTGGGTGGGAAGATAAAGTATAAAGACGTCAAGTCTCCCTCAAATCGTGCCCACGAATTTAGTACCCCTGGAATGGGACCACTTCCAGTCTGTCCTTAGTGAAGGAGGGGGTGGGGTGGCCCTGCCCGCCTGGATTCTAAATCCATGGCCTCTGCTCCAGGCAACCTGGGCAACATGGGAACTCCAAAGCCCGTCACTGGTCAAGTCCACAGGCCCACCCGTGCCCTGGGCTCGGGGAGAGTGACAGTACAGTGAGGGCCATCTGTAACCGGCACTGGCGAATAAATGACGGGCTTTAGGAGCTCACAAATGCTCTGGCCCATGTCATGCTACAGATAAGGAGGGCAGGACTAGAGGGGAAGAGCATAATTTAGCTTTCCCAGTGTAGTTAGTATGCTTTTAGAAAATGGCTGTACTGTGGCACTGTGGTACATGTCTGTAATCCCAGCTACTCAGGAGGCTAAGGCAGGAGGATTTTGAGTTTGAGACCAGTCTGTGTTACATGGTGAGTCCAAGACCCGCCTGGTCAATATAGCAAGACCCTATCTAAAAGGAAAAAAAAAAAAAGTTTATTGAGATAAAACTCATACCAGGAAGTCCACGCATTTAAAATGTATAATTCAGGATACAAAAATCAACGCACTAAAAATCAATCATGTTTCTGTAACACCCATAATGAACCCACTGAGAAAAAATTGAGAAAACAATACCATTCACAATAGCTTAAAGAAAAGTAAATATTTAGGAATTAACCTGATCAAAGAAGTAAAAAACTTCTCTAATGAAAACTATAGAACTCTGAAAAAGGAGATCAAAGAAAACATCAGAAAATGGCAAGGTGTCCCCTGTTCCTGGGTAGGCAGAGGCAGTGTTGTCAAAAATGGTCACGGTACCAAGGCTGATATATAGATGGAACAGAACCCAAATCAAAACAGCAACTGCAGTCAGGCATGGTGGCGCATGCCTGTAATCCCGCACTCAGGAGGCTGAGGCAGGAGGATCGTTGCAAATTCAAGACCAGCCTGGGCTACAAAGTGAGCTCAAGGCCAACCTGAACTGCAGAGTGAGACCCTGTCTCAAAAAAGGACAACAAACAAACAAACAAACAAAAACACCAACCACATTCCTCACAGAACTAGAGAAAACAATCTTAAATTTCATTCCGCCTGGAAAGGCTTTAAAAAAAAAATCATACTGAACCAGGAGAGACCCAGAAGAGTAAGCAAAAGCCACCCTGGGCAAGCAAGAGCAAAGCAGGAAGCATCACAGCCCGAGCCTTCGTGCTGTATCACACAGCCACAGGGATTAAGGCAGCACAGTCCTGCCACAAACACAGACTCGCAGACTGGAGGGACAGAACAGAGGAAGCAGGAACAACCCCAGGCACGTTCAGCCTTTGGATCGCTGACAAAAGGCCCAAAAACACAAGCTGGAGAAAAGACAGTCTTTCTTACAGATGGGAAAACTGGCTATCCACGTTCAGAAGACTGGATCTAGACCCGCACCTCTCATCACGTACTTAACTAAAATTGAAATTAATCAAAGATCTAAATACTGAAACAGAAATACTGAACCTGCAAGATCAAATAGGGTAAACCTGTTCAGGACGTGGGGATAGGTCAGAACTTTCGGGACAGAACCCCAGCTGCACAAGAAACATCAAGAATCAACAAATTCACTATGTAACCCAGGCTGGCCTCAAACTTGCAGCAATCCTCCTGCCTCAGTCTCCCAAGTGCTAGGATTATAGGTGTGTACCACCATGCCTGGCCTCAGTGTTGTTTCAATTTGCACTGTTTTCTGTTTTTTTTTTGGTAGCAGAGATTATGTTGGAGACCACTATGAAGCAGCCCTGAACAGGATTTAAAATTAACTAATTGGCTTTCTGTATTTATCTGTGAGTCTGTCCTAGGCCTGGGCCCCTTGCCTGGTGAAGGGAGCAAATTCATAGTAAGTGAACCTCTAGGAATCACTGGTCCTGGCTGAGGCCTGTGATGCCAGAGATACCTCAGAGGGCAAGACAAGGCCACAGCTGAGGATGCCTGGCTCCAACCCCAATAAGTAGATAGAGGCTGCAGCTGCAGGCATCTCACTCCTGCACTCATTCCCACCGTAAACGTCTCCATGGAGATAAGGCAGTTCTCCTTAATTGGCATAATGCTACTTGGAGAAGTCTTTGAAGTGACTCCCAAGGTCCTGTTCATTTCCCGCACTTTCCTCAGTCTCCCTTTTCTCTGTTTGAAAATGTAATAAATATGGGCAGAGAAGCCCTCGTCTTAGCCACCAGAGTCACCAACTCTGCAGAGGGTTTTGATCCTCCTGGAGCCCTAAAATCGTATCACTTGTCTCATTTATTCAAGCCTTCACTGTATACTCGTTTGGGAGACTGGGGATCTAGGCCAGGTCCCCGATAGGATCAAACTCATACCCTCCCGCTTGCCAGGCAGGTGCTGTGCCGCTGAGCTACATCCCCAGCTCAATTTGCACTTTTTAATGGCCAGAGTTGTTGAACATTTTTTCCTGTATTTCTTACATTTGTACTACTTCTGAAAAGTGTCTTTATTTCAGTTGCCTGTTTCCTGACTGAGTCTTTTATTTTGGGGGAAATCTAATTTTTTTGAGTCCTTTATCTATTGTAGATATTAGCCTTCTGTCTGAGGAGGAGCTGGCAAATTCTTTACTCATTCTGTCTCCTCACTCTGTTGACTGTTTCCTTTGCTGTGCAGAAGTGTTTTAATTTGCTGAATTCTTGATGTTTCTTGTGCAACTGGGGCAGAGCAAGAAGATGGACAGGGCCCAGAGCCCAGGGCCCTAGTGATGGCCGGAAACTACTCATCAGCCTCTGCGCTTCTCCGCTGCCGTACTTCTTGTATTAAGAGAAAATGTCCTTCTTCATACTACAAAAAAAAGTACAGTTCCTCAAAAGCTAAACTACTCATGTAGATCAAAAAAAACAAAACAAAAAACAAATACATGCACGATTCAGTTGTGTGCAGCCGCTGCTGTCTGATGGGGAGAGATCTTCAGCACTCCCAAAGAAACCCCATACCCACTGCAGTCACTCTGTATTCCAAACCTTCTTTCCCAGCCCCAAGCAACCAAACACCTATTTTTGTTTTCTATGGAATCATCTATTCTAATGTTTCACAAGGATGGAATCATACCACATGTGACCTTTTATGTCTGGCTTCTTTCACTTTGCATAAGATTTACAAAGCTCAGCCTTGTAGCAGGGGTCTGTGCTTCATTCTTTTCACTGCTGAGTAATATTCCACTGCTGTGGATAACCAAATGTTGCTTGCTCACTTGAGCTCATGAACATTTGGCTTGTTTATGCTTTGGGGTTCTTATGACTAATGTGTCAATGAACATTTGCAGACAAATTTTTTGCAGACACGTTTTCAGGTCTCTTAAGTATAGGAGTAGACTTACTGGGTCATACAATAATTCTGTGTTTAAATTTTTTGAGGAAGTACAAAATTGTTTTCTAAAACAGCTACACTATTCTACAGTAGGGGTGAGGGTTCCAATTTCTCTTGTTATTGTCTGGAGTTTTTTTTTTTATTAATAAGGTCACATTCGTGGGTATGAAGCAGCGTCTCGTTGTGGGTTTAAAAAAATTTTTGTTTGGTTTTTGTGGAACTGGGGCTCAAACCCCATGGCAAGTCCTCGACTACAGAGTAACATTCCCAGACTTTTTAAAAAAAACTTTAATTCTGAGATAGAGTCTGGCAAAACCGCCCAGACTAGCCTTGAACCTGTGACCCTCCTGCCTCAGTCTCTGGAGTAGCTGGACTTGCGGGCGTGCACCATCACGCCCAGTTCCATGTGGTTTTGATCTGCGTCTCCCTGATGACTAATAGTATTGAGCATCTCTGCATGTGTGTTCGGTCATCTGTATATTCTTGGAGAATCGTTTGCTCAAATCCTTTGCTCATTTTTAATTAGGCTGTCTTCCTATTTTGATTACTGGATATTTTTTTCAATTACTGGATTTTAAGAGTTGTAAACAGTACATTTTTGAGAAGGAAATGAGGGGCTTGCTTTACTAGATACTAAAGCATTCATAAAGCTACTATAATTAACATACCAAAGCCAGACTCAGTATGCAGATTGCTATTGGCCAATTCACTCCCTAGAATTAATTTGTAACCCAAATCTATATATGAGATGCTTTTATCTCAGCAGCAAATCTCAGCCCAGGAGGAACAAGGCAACACTCTGCCTCTTTGTTTCCTCTGTAAATAAGCATCCTTTTCATTATCTATTGAGTGTCCCCTTCCTTTTTTTTTTTTTTTGTTGGCAATTTTTTTTTTTTTTTTTCTACTGGGAATCTGGGAACTGAACTCAGGACCTCACGCTTGCCAGGCGGGTGTTGTGCCACTGAGCTACAGCCCTGGCTTTGCGGGCAATTTCACAGTTTGACAGGGACTTGAGGGGGGCCTCCTTGTGGGGATTGGTGGGTATGTGTGATCTCTCAGTACTCTCCCTCCATTCTCCTGGGAATTCAAACTGCTCTAAAAAAGAGTTTACTAATTTTTTTAAAATCCCCTGCTGGGTGTGGTGGTGCACACCCATAGTCCCAGCACTCAGAAGGCTGAGACAGGAGGATTACCACCAGTTCAAAGCCAGTGTGGGCTACACAGTGCCTTCTATGGCAGCCTGAACTAAACAGTGAGACCCTGTCTCAAAAAACAGAAACAAAAACCAAAAAAAATACGCAACAATCTGTAGATGAATGCCCCAGGTACACTGTTTTGTAATTGCGAAACAAAACATAAAACCAAACCCAGAGACTGGCTAAATTACGGGCTGGTCTCAGGATGGAAAGTGAAATCTCTGTGGACTGCACACGGCTGTGACAAGGGTCCCCCAAGTTCACGTCTGCTCTGGAGCCCCGGAACCCGACCTCACTGGGAGGCAGGGAAGTCTGGATGGAGCCGGGCGAGATGAGGCCACCCTGCCGTGGGGCAGGCCGCAGCCGGTGGACAGGCGTCCTCGCTGTGAGAGAAGAGGCCGCAGAAGTGTGCGCACAGAGGGCCGCCAGCCACGCGGAGGCGGGAGCTGGATGGGGCCCCGAGCCGGGACTGGCAGAGATGACGGCGACCAGCAGAGGCTGGACCAGATGCAGAGCCGCGGGAAGCAGCCGAGTCCGCCAGTCACCGACTGCAGGCTTCCCGCCTCCTGGCCTGCGAGAGGGTGCTGCAGGCCACCCAGCCCGTGCGGCTTTGCTTGGCAGCCTCTGCAGCTAATTGGAGCGTCGCGCCAAAAATATTAGTTACATAAGTGTTTTTGTGTGTGCGCAAACCAGGAATTACACACACACTCCCATACACACACACACACACACACACTCTTATCCGAACAGAAACAGAAAAATTCCGAAACCCACGCTATTGCTAGTGGTTTCCTGGGTAGAGGAACAGCTAGAGGATAGAGGTAAGAAATGCAGAACATCTACTTAGCAGGTGAGAGTTGCTGGGCTTAATATTCAATGAGGAAGGAAAGAAGGGAGGCAGGACAAAGCAGGAAGGAAGAAAGAGGGAGGAAGGTCAGAAAGGGAGGGAAGGAGAAAAAAGAAAGAAAAAGCAAGCTAGCTAGCTCTTTTTTTTTGTTTTGTTTTGTTTTGTTTTGTTTTTTCCCAGCACCAGGGATCAAATTCACAACCTCACACCTGCCAGTGCAGGTGCTTAAGCCGCTGAGCCAAACTCCCAGCGCTAGCTAGCCCTTAAAAAAAGCAACAGTATCTTAAACTGGCTGTGGTGGTGCATACCTATATTCCCAGCACTCAGGAGGCTGAGGCGGGAGGATGGCAAGTTCAAGGCCAGAATGAGACCCCATCTCAAAAACACCATAGAGGGTAGGGATACAGCTCAGCAGCACAGCACCTGCCTAGCCAGTGCAAGGTTGTAAATTCAATCCTCAGTACCAAAAAAAAAAAAAAAAAAAAAAAGAACTAAGGATGTGAAGGGTAGGGACGACTGTGGGTTAATAAATGAAGTCAGGAATCTGCCAGCAGGTAAAGCCCGGGGCACTCCTGGGTGGGCAGTCTAGGGAGAGGGTTTCAGGGAGCTCCTCAAGGCTAGTGGCTGGAAAGAACCTTGCCTTAGCTGGGTGTTGCTTGCCTTTAATCCCAGCACTCGGGAGGCTGAGGTAGGAGGAGTGTTGTGAGTTCGAGGCTGGCTTGGGTTACAATGCGAGCGCAAGACTGACCTGAGCTACACAGTGCGACCCTGCTTCAAAAAATCAGGGCTGGGAGTTTGGCTCAGTGGCTCAAGTGCCTGCCCTGGCAGGTGCGAAGCTGTGAGTTTGATCCCTGGTGCCGAAAAAAAAAATAAATAAATAAAAGAACCTTGCCTTCCACAAGAGAAAGGACAGGGTGATTGGGAAGTAAGATAGCCCACAGAACCTGAAATCCGCCTGGAAGCAGCCCTGGGCACAGTGCACAGCTTGGGGGGGCCTCCACAGAGGGAGGGGCTCAGACTCCACGGTGGCTCTTGCCCTCTGTGCCTCAGTGTGTCCATCTGTAAAGTGGTCAGCGCGCCAAGCCCGTTCCTCAGGGCCGCCGCGAGGTTGCGTGCTGCTACCGGAAAGCCCCGTGAGGATGCTGGTCCTTGCGGGCACAGAGGGCGCAGAGGGCACAGGTCGCAGTTACCAACATGTGCCCTGAGCGAGGATCCTGACAAGGCCACTTCGAGCTCCTCACCCAGAGGCTTTGCAGAGCGGAACGTGGTGACATGCACCTGTAATCCCAGCACTCTGGGAGGCTGAGGCGGGCAGATTGCAAGTTTGAGTTCTGTCTGAGCACTTTGTGAGACTGTCTAGAAATAAAAAAAAAACATATAAACAGGGCTAAGAATGCAGCTTAGTGTGAACGCCCTAGGTTCAATCCTTAGCAGCACGCGTGTGCCCATGCGCACGCGCGCACACACACACACACATGCATAAGGATTTAGGATTAGGGGCAGGAACCTAGAAAAGGAAGCCCACGTCTGTTCCCTCCTGCTCCCCAGCAGAGTCAGGACCCCTCCTGCCATGGGCACCGGGATCTCTGGGACAGTGAGGGTGAGCCTATGGCACGAGTGCCACAGTGGGCACCAGAGCCCTCTCTGCCAGCACCGCGCAGCAGCCGAGCCCCGGCACTCGGGTTGCATTGCGGGGTCTGGGCTGCAGTTTGGGCATCGGTCCCTAAAGGGTTCACTGTCACTGCTCTGGGACATGGAGGCTCCGGGTGTCTCTACTGTCCCATGGCCCCGCCCACACGGAGCACTAGACACCCCAGGAGTGCCCTGTGAGCTGCCCCGCATCCTGGGGGATCTGCGCTCCGCACCCCCGCTCTCACTCTGCGGTTCTGCTCGGCAGGCCTGACTGGAAGGTGCCGAGTTCTGGCCCCAGGAGATGAAGACAATCTTGGTGGACCTGTCCACTCCCCAGCCCTAGGCTCCTTAGCTCTGCCTGCAGTGCTGCCCAGGGCCAGGCCCTTGGTGGCCGTGGCTTCCCAGGATGTCACTCCCTGTGGGAGACAACTTGAGTGGCTCCCCTGGAATGCTGAACGATTGCCGCAACTTTGATTATATTGAGACTTATTTCCTTCTACTGATAAGCACAGAACTGACTATGCTATTTCTTCCCCTCTTCAATTGGCTCTAACCATTGCAAATAAGGCTGGCCAAGGTACTGGTGTGTGATCGCTAAAGCCATCAGACAGTGTCCTGTTTCCTCGCATAGTGACCTCTGTAAAATACACACACATGCTCGCAGAAGGATGGCAGAGCCAATCAGCTCCAGGAATGTCAACTGGGGATGAGCCTCGAAAAAGAGGCTGTGAGTTCCCAGGGCACAAAGCTTACATATCAGAAACTGAAGCAGCAACCTCCAAAAACAATTCAGTTACTACCTTGATTGGGTTATGCAAATTGATTCCTCTGCATATCTTTATCTTTGCATTTTTGCAGAGATGCCTTTTTCACTACCTGGCCAGCCAGCTCAAGTTACTCACATAGTTCCCCCCCACCCCCGCCATCCTCACTGTCACTCATCCTCAAGCCACTCCCTTCTTCACAAGATAATACATTCTGGAAGAGGCCAAACATCAAGTCCTTTGTCCGCACATCCTCACTTGGATCAGGTTTAGGTCCACTTGGCTGCCCTTAACCTTGAATAGGTCTCGGTGTCTTTCCTCTCGCCGAGGGTTGCATTGGAGGTGGTAGATTGGAATTAACTTGCCGGGATTCCAATAACGTCTCAGTGGAATTATAAATATAACTTCTTGGATTGGGAGGAAGACTAGAGAAAGGATTACACTATTTGGTTACTGTACACATTATTTGGGATTACAGTAACCCCCGGCCGGCCCGTGCTGCATCTGCGTCCCGCTTACAAGTGAGAACAGCACTGTCACAGAATCAGCACTAGGGACCCAAAGCCACGCCCTGCCTGCCTGCTCTCTCCAGCCACGCTCCAGCGCTCATCTGATGCCATCGGCGAGGCCGGATACTAATGTCAAGCGGGCCGAAGGGTCTAGGGTATGGCCGAGACCAGAAGGCTTCTTATGTTTTTAAACTATGACTTAGAGAAGGAGCAGTCAGGGTCTCCTGTCTCTACCTTATCTGGTAACTAGTCACCCACGTGCTAAGAAGGTCCATACCACCAGCCAGGTCTGCTACCCTGTCCCAGGTGGCAAAGAGCAAAGCTGCCACAAGGGGAAGCCAGACAGCCTAATGTTTCTCCCCCCCCTCCTCCTCACTGCCAGCCACCACAGGAATGGGAACCCGCTGAGCCTGGGGGCAGTGCAGTCCTGTGATCCCTGCCCTGGAGGCCGAGGCAGGGTGTGGAGTCCAAGGCCCAGGCCACACAAGGACAAATCAGCCCAGACACACAGTGAGACCCTGGGCTCAGAAGAAAAAAAGAAGCTGGAAAAAAATCAATAAATAAAAAATAAAAATAAAAAATAAGTTGCAAACATCATTTTTTGAGGTCCACTGATGACATTTCAAAAACACCCCTCCTGATATATGTGAAAAAGTTGTATCTGGAATTTAAAATCTAAATACATGAGCTATTGGTCAAAAACACAAAAAACAAAACCAGAAACTCACAATGCTGAGTTCTTATCTTACATTTCCTTCCTCTGATTTTGATATAAAAGAAAGTCAAGTCTTTTCTTGACTTCCTCAAATGTACAAAAATAGTTTCTAAAGAAAACTCAATCCAAGAGATGATTTTTATGACTGATTAGGTATTGCTTTGAAGAATAACATTATGAGCAGGGAATGGTGGTGCACGCCTGTAATCCCAGCACTCGGGAGGCTGAGGTAGATGGAGCGTTGTGAGTTCGAGGCTGGCTTGGGTTACAACTTGAGCACAAGGCCGGCCTGAACTACATAGTGCGACCCTGTCTCAAAAAACTAGGGCTGGGAGTTTGGCTCAGTGGCTTAAGCGCCTGCCTGGCAGGCTCGGGGTTGTGAGTTCAATCTCTGGTGCCACCAAAAAAAAAAAAAAAAAAGACTTGGCAGGACCCAGGATCCTTACTTTGCAAACATCTTCATCCTGTGCAAGAAGACGATATGGAGAGCTTGTCAGTGCTACACCTGCCCTGGGGGGCAAGGAGTGGCCTGCAAACAATATAAGGAAGGAAAAAAGGCTTGCTCATGCCCCTCTTCCCCTTTTGCTCTGGTTGCTTTTGCTGGCTGCTACTTTGAAGTGTTGCCCTCTGCCACCCACCCTGCCTTGGAGCCAGCTGATTATGGACTGAAACCTCCACAAACTGCGAGCTAAATAAACCTTTCCTTCCTTCATTTTGGGTATCTGGTATTTTGTCCCAGCAACAAGAGAAAAGTAACCAAGACAATCACCAAAAAAGGGGCTGGGGCAGAGCTCAGTGGTAAAGCACTTGCTCAGCATACGTGAGGCCCTGGGTTTGAGCCTTGGCACTAGAAAGGGAAAAAAATCCACTCTAAAAATTCTCCAAACAATATCCTGCTATTCTTTCTCAAGAAGTACATTTTGAGTCTTATCACATGCTATGCTATTCTCAAAAGAAAAGGCCTCAAATGGTCAAATGGTCTGTCAGACTGAGAATTCCTGTACTGCTGTGGACGCCCTGTTACTAAATTTAAGTGTTTTGAAATTCAGTTTACTGGCAAAAGTGATATATTATTGAGTACTAAGTTAAATAAACTGTGACAGAATGGAAGACCAGTTGAGGGAATGGCGTATACCTAGTGTGACAGGCTAAGGACTGTTAGAGGGTCTGGTTCAAAGCGAGCCAGGTTCAGACACTTTCGGGAAATCGATAGCCTTTTACTAGACTGGGATCCGAGGCAATGAAAAACACATAAAGACACCGTCAAATCCTCCTCACGCGCATTTATCCCCAACACAAACGTTTACATGTTACCACTCCTGTTTGTTTGGCAAATGTCTTAATTTCTCTGAGCCTCAGTTTCCCCCGCTGCAAAATCCATCCTACAGTTAGTGGGTCTGAATTCAAGGAAACTGTATCTCAGAGTGGGGTGGAGGGGGTGGGGAGGTACGTGCCTGTAAACCCCTCTCTTAGGAGGTTGCACCAGGAGGGTTTGTGAGTTCAAACCCAGCCAGGGCTACACAGCAATACCCTGCCTCAAAGGACAGAAACCAAAACCACAACCACAACCACAGCCCCAAGCCCAAACCCAGCCCCCCACGGCTGTGTCTCGCAGGGGGACCGGCACT